>JBBPCS010040555.1:0-20518 GCA_037974645.1 Hollardia meadi
TGTGTGTGTGTGTGTGTGTGTGTGTGTGTGTGTGTGTGTGTGTGTGTGTGTGTGTGTGTGTGTGTGTGTAAAGAGCTATCATGTTACACACTGAGTCTACCTAAAACAAAGCCTGAATGGATACTGTCTCAACTGGCCTCCATTCACAAGACCCCCCCTCATCCTATCACACAGAGCTCAATGCAAATCAGCCTATTGTTGCACACTGTGCTCCCTATTGCTAGTGACCCTTCCCATAAATGTCAGTGACGTGGCCACAATAAATCAATCGTCAATAAATAAATTGTCTTCTATTTAGCACGGAGGTGAGATGTGAATTTACACCGAGGAGGAGCTAATGTGTGGAGACTTGAAGGCTGAATTTCATACTTTCAAACTGTCACTGCCTCCGTTATCATACTTTTAAAGTCAAATGGGTTTTTTTATGGCACATTTTTAGCTGTCAGAAATTCCGTTCAGTCCAATGATGATTGTGCTGATTAATCAATGAGCAATGAGTGTGAATAGCCCCCCCCCCCCCACACACACACACCAAAGATCATCCAAAGAGAATTTAAGTGATGAACTGCAATTAATAATTGAATAAATATGATCTCTTAAAAGAAAAAGAAAATTGATTCAAATTTATTCATATAATCAATATTTTATAGCAATTATTCAAATGATGGTGTGTAAATGTGAAGGTTGTCACTCGAAATGATGAACCCACAGATCATTTTCACACAAAACTTTACTTTCCCTCAGCTTCACGTAGAAGTTTAGCATCTTTCAGCTCATTGTTTTGGTCCCCCCTCAACCTTTACTGTTTGTTTGTGTTGTTTTGGCCGAGGCAAGTGGCTGTTTTCAATGAAACAGCTCTGATGAACCGACTGTACGCTACCTCACCAACACCAAACAGCAGACAGACAAAGTTAGCAACTAGCTAGTGAACAGAGTTGAGCATTTAGCAGCTAAAGCACCAGATATTTCCCCTCGGGAGTTTTGGTGTCGACCAAAACAGAGCGAAAAGGAGAGACAGTATGATGAATGCTAACATTGATGCTAACATTGATCCGTGCCTGCTAGCTGTGTAAATGGGCACCTGTTGGCTAACTCATTAGCTATACCAACATTATAAAGTTTTAACATGACTATGTTGTGTTTACAGCTTGTTGCAGTGCTCAAAGTAGAGTAAATACTGGACGTAATGTTCATCTGGTCGCTAGAAACTTGACTCCAGATAACGTTGCTCCATATCCGCGGCTTCTGTTTGCTGATACTTCTAACACATCTATCTACCCAACTATCTCTATGTATACTGAAAGACCAAGACACATAGCTTTAGGCTTAACACTCGCCCATTTCAGGAAGTCTGCATACTAGTGTTCTGTTCATTTTGGGGAAATGAGTAATGGGCATTTGTGGATGAATGGGCTTAGCTTGTAAAGTCCAAATATCCTCTAATGGATGTAGACACCCACACAATTAACTTTCATCAAAGCACACACCAGCCAGGCCGCTTTTTGAGAAAATACACAACAACAAAGAGAAAGGAACAGCCTCATTGTTCTTTCGCTCATTCTTTGAGAGACCCTTTCCGTAGCACAGGAGACCCCACCTCCTACATACACAGAGGAGGAACTCGCAGGGGGAAAATCAGCCTCTGATGGATTTATCAGTAATGTCTATTGTAGAACTTCTCCATGTGTGCACACGGAGGAAAGACAGAACCACCAGCAAATGCTTACATACATGCTCTTGAGAAATATGGGAGTCAGCTGGCGGGACACCAGATGGATGCACACACACCACCCCCCTACTCCTTTTGGAAGGAGCCGCGCCTCCATGGTGACTGAAGACAAAAAGAGGCCCTGGCACAGCTGGTCTTCAGCAAGCAAGAGAGAGAGAGAGAAGGAAAAAGGAGTGAATGGGTGTTCAGATGCACAGACAGGACAGAGGGCTGGGAGGGAGTGGGAGCCAGGGTAAGCAGCAGTGGACAAGTTGGGGAGAGGCTGGGAGGAGAGAGAGAGGGAGAGTGAAAGAGAAGGAGGAGGCACACACACACTCCCTGAGAACAGGAGTTAACCGTCAAGGTTGGAGAAAGTGGACAGCGCAGCAAGGGGGGAACAGTTGCAGTCAAACGGCTTCTGATCTGCTGAAAGAGTCAAATTACCTCCAAACTCCAATCTCTCTCTGGTTCTGAACCGGAGCAGGCTAATTAGGTGAAGAGCCTGAGACCAGCAGGCACCGCAAACAAACTTAAAACCAGTGAGTGAGTGAGAGGAGGAGTGAGGAGAGGGGGAGGGCGAAAACAAGAAGAAGTAGAGGTCTGTGAGACATCGTGGGGACAGTTTTACGTACAGCTGAGTTAGTTTCTCCTTTCGCAGACAAGTTCACAAGTGAAGCTGCTCACACTGACTGCAGAGGTAAGAGCCTGTTATTGCTTTATATACTGTATGTTACTTGTCAGTATATATCAACTCCAATGCCATCTTTAGATTTGCTGGCAGTTACAACCAAGTAGGGATATTGGAATCAAGAGAATCTGGCTTTAGTGATAAAAAACCCCAACAACAACAACTTATTTACACTTTCAAGATTCAATACAAAGATGCCATTGTCTTCTTCATTAGAGTGAGGTTTTGGAAACATGATGTGGGGGCGCAGTGGAAGGACAAAGACAAGAGGAGGTTGCAGAGCAGAGAGGGCCAGCAGCAAAGGTCAGACATCCTTAAGAGTAGCTCTGGCAGGTGGTTGAGATTTTCCCTGTCAGCAGGAGAGGCTTCCACGGAACAAAACAAGAATGTACGCACCCATAAACAAAATGTGCGCGCACATATTTTATTAATTCGACTGGACGTGCTGTATTTCTGCTCTAGGCTTACATAGTGATGTGAGGAAAGTTGGTTCTTCCTGTAAGAGCTGCTGACTTTTGTTTCATCTCTAAACCAAAACATTATGACAGTACGTCAACCGCAAAAAAAAAAAGAAAAAGAAAAGCTCTTCAGTCAGTCTGGTGGCACACATACACTTCCTGAACAAATATGTAACAACAAGAACTGCAAGATCTAACAGCATTTATTTTTGTTTCATAGTAGTTCTCTTATATATTTACCTGGGGTTTGTTTCTTTTTAACTGTCACTACACTCACATTTAATTTATATCATGTTTCTGCATCTATCAATTATGTTATTTTTTAGCCTACACTCCTGCACATCCATTGAGAATGAAGTACAGTACAATAGGCTGTACAGTAAAGTATATTGTATACAATACACCATACATTTGTATGATACATGATATACTTCCTTCCTATTTACGCATAATTGTTGCCTAGCAACGCAAGCGCCAGAAATTCTGCGGTACATTTATAAACTCCTATATTTTCAGATATTTAAAAAAGGTGAGATTAAAATTAGCAAATTAAGTAAATGAACAATTGATATTTTTGATGTAACTACATATGGCGTTTTGTTGACAAGTGTCCAGCGGTGTAATACCAGCTTTGCGTCGGGTGAGCAAGAGAGTTAAACTAAATTGAAATCGGTGAAAGCTGGTTTAGCTGGTTGTAGCTAGCTTTAGGCTAGTTAGCTAAAACTAAATTTACAAATTCAGTTTTCCCTTTTACCGTTATTTGAGATTGAAAACTAACTGGATGAACCGACATCTTGGTAAGTTACTTTGTTATTCAACATAACTAAATGACACAGCAGCGAAATCCATCATGATAAAGAAAAAACTCCTCATCAGCTAAGTTTAACAATTAGTTTAGCATAGTAGCAGCAACTTGAACTCACATCCAAGCTATTGACCATGGTGTGAAAATGCCTTTGAATCACCTATTTAAATCTCCTTAATTGCTAATTATTTTATTTATTACATTGAATTGAATATAAATATTGATAGTAGAAGGGCAGACACCAAGAAACACAGATACAAGAATCTGTATGAACTGTGAACTATAGCCTAAAACCCCATCAAAAAAAAAATTCTTAAACTAGTTCAACTAGAATGGTTAGGGCTAGAAAGCTAGAGAAAGGTCGAGAAAGCTAAAAGAACATATCTTTTTGGTAGATATTGATATATTGAGATATTGATAATGGATATTTTTTATAGACAGGCTTACTCATACTATCTGAATATTATCCTAAGACAAAGAGCAGTGTCTGCAGTCCTATTATGCAGGTTCTATAGAAATATTTGTTTGATTTGGCATAAAATAATCAGCCTAAATATCATAAAATAAAGTATAACACTTCTATCAACTTTACTACTTCTGTAGTTACTGCTGTCTTCCTTTGTATGGCAGTGTAGCTTAGTATAGTATATATATTCGACTGACCCTTGTTCACAATATATAAAACACTTTACTCATTAATCAAATTAGTCCATAAGTCACATGTCCATTGAGAGTTTATCTCCGATGACTTGCCGTCTTCAGTGAACCCTTTGCCATTTCACGGCCCTGTGTCTTTGTCTGCTGTGCAGCCTGTCTAGTATCAGCTGGTGGGCTCTCACCCACACACAGCTGCTCCAGTGATGATGACAGGCCTCAGTCTTGAAATGCCATGCCTGAAATAGTCTGCCTTGTTTATAATTAAACTGAACATGCAGGACGCTGCCTCCTGTGTGTGTGGATACGAATGTACCCGGCCTGGAGCAGGGGATCACACTCACAACCCACAATCACACACTATGCAGTCACATGGTGTATCCACGCACACCTATGGGTACAGGAAGTTAATCAGTGGGCTAATTAGGGGTGCTGATATATAATAAGCGAGTGCTCACAAAGCACATGGAGTATTTAGGGATGAAGGGCATATATGCTTACCAGGCTTGAGGGGTAATTGCAGGGTGGAAGTTTAAAGTTGAAGGGTGGAGCTGGAGATGAAAATAACTTCTTCATTTTTACTTTCAGAGCGTCTCTCCAAGACACTTTCTTTTTTTTCCAGGTGTAGCAGCGTGAGCTCTAGAAAGGCCTGTTTCATATCTCCTTGTGGGACTTGCATCCGAGAGTGAGCATGGAGGTGAAGAATGAGGTGCTGGATATTGTTCAGAAGGTGTGGACCAAACTGCAGGCTCTTCCACAAGCCAGCCCCCTGGAGCTGGGAGCCTTCTCCGTGCTCATCCTGTTCTTTGGTGAGTAGGGCTGCCACCAACGATTATTTTCATAAACGATGAATCTGCAGATAATCTTCATAATTAATCATTTAGTCCGTAAAATGTCAAAAATTTGTGAACTTAGAAGTCAAAATGATGTCTTCAGATTGCTTCTTTTGTCCCACCAACAGTCCAAAACCCAAAGACTCTTCATTTACTGTCATGAAAGACAATAAAATAGCAGCAAATCCTGACATTTAAGAAGCTGGAACCAGCAAATGTTTTTCAATGTCAAATTTGACAATTTTGCTTGATAAATGACTTAACGATTAATCAATTATCGATCGTAGCAGTAATAGTTGGCAACTAATTTTTTTCCGATCGACTAATTGAGTAATCATGGCAGCTGCATTGGTAAGTTATGAATATATTCTATTGTAGAATATATTCTACAATATATGAAATAAGATGCATTCAGTGATGTTTAAAGGATGTAAAATATAACCCTGCAAGTGAGTTATAAACAGGACTGTGGTCCATTTATTTATTCAATACATTTAATATTTACTCTCCTTTTAGCTCTTGTTCGGGCTCCACCACATCCTGCTGGAATTAACTTAAATTCTCTTTAGCTGCAAAATGCACCACTTTGTTCACTAGCTAGTTGCTAACCGTGTCTGCCTGCCTTTTGGAATTCAAAAGGTTGAGTACATTCAGTTCAATAGAGCATTTTAGTTGAAACCGACTGCCTGCTGCGGCTAGCAGCAAGGTGAGAGTCAACCGAAACAGTGAAGTTGTGGGCTATAAAATCAAAACAATGAGCTGAAGGAGGCTAAAACAGTGTGCTGAGGGGAACTGCCGGGTCAGGTGATAAATCTCATCTCTCCCATTCACATTACAAATAGTCAGTTGACTCATGGTTCATATGCAGTTTTAAATATGATATAAAAGCATGGGCTAACCCACCTTCTACCCCCTGTCTTCTGTCCTGTCTCTCCTTTCAGCCACGTTTCTCTTCATGATCTTGCTGTCCTGCATCCACTGCTGCTGCTGTGGAAAGCCAAAATACCAGGGCTCCAGAGTGCAGCCTCTATACCCTATCTGACGCTGAGACAGAGGATAGACTCCAGTAAATACAACCTCCATCCTTTTCCCCGTCCTTCATGTGATTTCCCCATGATACATCGCCTTTATTTACAGGTAAACGGAAAATGCTCCTTTACAGGATTGTCGAGTTCTTGGAGGAAATAATCAGAGGAGATTCATCAAGCAAAGGATGGGGACATATTTCCATGATGTTTCCAGTGCTGGGATAAAGACTGGGTCCACATCCAGACAGCCACGCTGCTGGAATCCATATAAATCAGCAGAGTGGCACATGTCATCAAGATTCATTACAGAGCCGGACAATGAAGCACTGTGTGGGCAGCCTTTTCCAGCGACAAAAACCTCACAGTGGAGCAGTGGATGAGAAAGACAGCTGCTTTGTGTTTGAATGTCAAAGTGACTCTGTTATTATAAATCAGCTGGATGGTATGCTATTGATATTCATGAGGAATGTGGAAAATAATAAAGAAAATGTACAGACATTCCAACCTGTGTAGTTGTACATTAGTTGGTGCCATGTTTTCTGCAGAAACCTGTTGATGTAAAAAGACAGAGAGCGCCCTCTGCTGGTCCAGTGAAGAGAATTTATTTTGTGCTGTTTATTGTTTGACATTCAAGAGTTAAAAATGTATTCACGTTATATTGTAACATAGAAATGTTTTTTTTTTTACTGAGGCAATACAATATTTCATTTGTGGATGTAACTAAAATGTAAGAAATGTTCCATATATTAAAAGCAAGCTTAATACTCACTTGTTTTTTGTTTTTTTTATAGGACCAAGGCTTGGTTTTATTCCAATAACTGCATCTACTTTGCATCAAAATAGGGTTTGATCTAAATGACACCAGGAAAAACCCTGCACCATTGTTTGCACAACTTATCACCAGATCTCTCCTTTGCCTCCACCGGTCAGTATTTTGAGTAAACATTAACCAGGAGCAGTTGCATTTTCGTTTACCTCCCCACATAAACTAACTGAAAGTGTCACCTGGAAAGCAGGAAAAGAGTTTCAGGAAGCCTCCTCTGTGCGCAAACTGAAATGCTGCTAAAGTGTCACGTTTGAGCTTAACAGTCACATAGTTCCAGGGCTGCGAGTGGATTAGAAGGGGAACTTTCTCACACACTGCAATATATCCACACACTGTTGGGAGTCACTGAGCCGTGAGAGGATCGTTTAGTGGGACATGGCCGTGGAGAGGTGAGTTTCTGAGCAGGAATGTGTTGGGTGACAATGTTTTTTAACACAAGCAGATTTCTATGGAGCATGCTGATAAAAAAAAACATGTTTTAAAACATTTTTATCTGCTTCATGTCTTCCTGTGCAGTGTGCCAGAGCAGCAGAAACCCACAGGGTCACCTGAGGACTGGGTGGAATGGTTCCTGTACCGGCTGCATCAGGAGCCGTGGGCTCTGGGCGGTATAGTGGTCATAGGTTTGTTTGTGCTGACAGCTCTGTCTCTGGTCGTCTTCGCTCTGCTTTACGGATGCTGCTGCGACCCAGTAGAAGAGAAGCAGAAGAAGAAGCAGAAG
Organism: Hollardia meadi; assembly: GCA_037974645.1. Taxonomy (NCBI): domain Eukaryota; kingdom Metazoa; phylum Chordata; class Actinopteri; order Tetraodontiformes; family Triacanthodidae; genus Hollardia; species Hollardia meadi. The sequence continues at coordinate 7,722 of JBBPCS010040555.1, forward strand.
CAGAAGAAGAAGAAGGATGGGGTGATTTAGACACGTGAAGGGAAATGACTCATACGCATGCTGTAAAGTAAATGTTGACATGATGGAGAATTTGTTTAGATTTAGCTGTCCACCGTTGGGTCATTTTTTGGGATGTGGTGGAAATGTTGTTCTGTTATGTAGCACGTCTTTTTAAGTTGGATGTTTCTTTGCTGTTTTCCATTTCTGTACTAGGTGACACCTAAACAAACAACTTTTCTAAACTTTATTTTCAAAATTAATTGACCCATTGAATTTGTAGTTCATATGATTTTGACGATGAGCCATTCTCAGTCAATATGTGTACAAAATCAGGATTTTTTTTTTTTACTGCCAACATAATAAAGGCACTGTGTGAAAAAGGATTCAAGTCACTGATGTTGCCATCCAGTTGCATACGGTATAATGACTGTGTTTTTATATGTAGTTGCTGCCTGCTTCACTTACAGTAATACAGAAACAAAGTAAATTGCTGCTGTTGAAACAAAGATTACTCGCACTTCTAATATAGCATATTATTTTAGCCTGAAAATCATCAAATCAGTGCCTGCTTGAGGGTTGTTTTTAATGTAGCCTAACACACGTTTTTCAAACATTTGAAAGGCTGAGGTGCAGCAGAAGTGGAGTCTGGAGCGTTGTATGAATGTATGTGATTGTCTTAAATCAGATTTTCTTAAGGTGCAACTACAGGCCTACAGCAGTTGGACATTAAAAAAAAGGCACAGAAAATGCTTTATTTCATATTATATGAAAATATGTGAGTGCATGTTTATAAATTTATTTGACTGTTAGATGATGTAGAGGAGCATCTGAAATGACATTTCTTGTTTTTGGTGGTTCCTTTTTTATTTGCATGCATTGCAGTGTTTTGGCTGTATAGTGGCAGCATATAGCCCAAAATGGAAAACATGGATACTTTAATGTTGGTTATTTATTATAAGTGTTCACATTAAAAAAATTAATCATGTATCAACAGGCTCAACACTTCTCCTTCTTAAACTACATATTGCATTCCGTCAGCGTCATAAGGACTATATCTCCCAGTGCTACACTGGTGCTTACGCAATACACTTTCACTGACGTTATTACTCTGCGACCACGACCAGACGTTTGTGCGACGCTTACGGCAATGGCGAGCGGTAAAAAGAGTGCTCTCCTCTCCTCTTTGGCAGACTATGGAGACGATTCAGAGCCGGACTCTGACCCCGAAATTGAAGAGACAGGTACAAGATAACATATTTAATAATTTCGTTGGTTCTATGTATATTGGCTAAATAACGCTGTCTATTGTGCGAATCTTACCCCGTGTTTTCATGTGGTAGCTAACGTTAGCTTTAGGCTAACGCAGCTAGTTTACAGGAAATGTTCGGGATATTCAAGACTTGTTTGCACAAACTGTAAGCGTACAAAGTTCAATATAAAGTTAGAAATGTAAAGTTATTACAGCAGGGTGTTGTTGATCCTGTTTACTCTCACATAATGGATGTTAAAGCGTGAATGTCTCAACTGCAGAGGTCTTCTTTTTTTTTTTTTTTACTTTAAAGTTACTGGTTACACTTCTTCACTGGTTTAAAATTCTTTTTTAAATCATGAGTTTGTGTGTGTGTGTGTGTGTGTGTGTGTGTGTGTGTGTTTAGTAAAAGTATATTGCTAGATTATTTAATGTAGTATGGCTCTGTGGTCTTTCCAGGAGCCCTGATGCACCACTGGTCATACTGGAATGCAGTAAAGCTGATGCTGAGTCAAGACTTTGATTCACTTTTCTTTCAGTGCCAACTGTCAGTGATGCTGTTTGCCTCTTCTAGTTATCTGACATCTGTGTGCTGTCCCTGCGCCCCTCTGTCTCTTCTCACCTGTCACTAGGGGGCTGTGGAGGAGGTCTGGTCTACAGCTATGGTGATGATGACCTGAACCGAACTGAGGGTGCTGAAGACAAGGGGTTTGGAGATGAAGACAGCAGAGAGAGCAACTCGGTCAGTATTTGAGTTCAGAATTTTTGAAAACACGTGTGTCTCGCCATGAGGAACAAGACATTCTCTACCTTTCATTTCTGCTGACCATTCAGTCGAATTCCACTGATATTTGGTTGAATGTTTTAAGCAGTGCACTGTGTGTGGTGTTAGAGATGTGGTGCTTGTTGACATGTTCATGATGGAGTCTTCACTGGACTCTGAGGGGAATTTGGAGGATTGCACCAATGCTTTTGTGGTTGTGGCAATAGCTGCATCATATTCGAGATGAGATGTGTTTTCGTGTAACTGTGTAATCGCCAAAATGGCATTAGTACATGTTTGTACTCGTGTAGCATAACAGGGTTCTTGCCACCTCATCTCCTTTGACAAAAAACACAATTAGTAATAGTACTACAGAGTCTTTTAAAAGTGAAACAGTTCGGATTTTTTCTCCCAAGATATTCTTGAAAGTAATAATCTGCTATTACATTTAACCAGGGCTATACTATTACGTCTAAAATGGTAATCATGATCTTGATTTATTATTACATCTGACATCATCTATCTTATGGTAGCTCTAGTCTAACCTCTGTTTTTCTCTCAAAAAGCCTTTAAGGCAGCGTAGGCGATTCTTTTCAGAACACTTTCTGTTATATTACTTGAAATTCTCGTAACATACCAATAGCAATGAATAAATTAAATGCACCGACAATAAAAAAATTTAAAAAATCTTCGTCTGTGGCAGTGGCAGGGCTGTAAAAAGCCTGTCTAATCAGAACATTCGGTCTGAAGAAAATAAGTGGATGAACCTGGCGACTTCCTGCTTGCATGCACTCTGCCCGTGCGATGCCGAGCACTCATTGGGGCATGTGACCAGTCTTCTACAAGGCAAAGGCAGAGGCAATAGCTACCGCTAGCAAACCAGTTGCAGAACCAAAAAACTAAAGAAGAAGAAGAGTTGCAGAATGGCAGAGAAAGTGCCTACAACAGCTTTTGGGCGCAAAAGAAAGACTATTTGAGACGGCTACGAACAAAAAGAGGTTGTGCGATTCTTTCAAAATAAAAGACTCGCTGGTTTTTCCAAAATCGCCTACCCTGCCTTTAAGTAAAATTAGGAGTTATGTCAAATAAAATCAATGTGTCCTCTTAAATCTTAATATAAATACAACTGGACAAAACAATAAAACTATTGATAATAATACTCCTACAGCATGTGGCTCCATAAAATGCAGTTACATTTGGATTGCCTGCCACATTTACCCTCACCTTGCGGTTTAGGAAATTGTGATATGTTCTGACAGTTTATCCACCCAACGATTAATTGCAGATTAATAGCTCCAGTGTTATGCACAACCACCAAAAGTAAAAAAACAAACAAACGGCAATTATAATTACATTTTCCTTAACATCTGGCACATACATCTTTTTAACTTATAATTACATTCATTTTGCAGATGTTAAATTTATCTATTTAGATATTTTTATATTTTGGCCCATGTCATTTAGATATATGAAGCTGCTAAAATATTGGAAACTCTTTACAATTTAATGATTACCATACAACACAACTACCTACTCAAAAACCATACCATTGAATCAATGCTTCTCTGACACATTGTCAATTAAAGGTTATAAATTTCACACAAAGGAAGTACTTATTTACAACGCTGTTCTATTGGTTTACATTACATTGAACTGGGTTTTTAATTTTTATGATTACTTGGTATAGACTGTCAACTTTTACCTTAATGTACAAAGCACTTTGAAATACTCAAGGGGTGAGTGATCTGGCCAAAAAATGATATCACAATCTATTTAGTCACAATCACGATCCACAATGTAAAATTGCAATCTTTTTTCTTAAATTTGAGTAGCCTATGAATTTGTTCATCTTGAACATTAAAACACAATATTGCACAACAAAAAGTTCTGTTTTGGCACAAGCTCCCCATATGCCATGCCGCTAGCTATAACTCATATTATTTACATCACCAATGTAGGCAGAATCCTTCTTTTTAAGTTACTTTTGAAAAATCCAAATAGATTTGTGCTTTTTGTGAAAAGGCTTTAAGGCCTCAAACGCGTTTCCCAAAATGTTTGGAATATTCCTTTAACAAAGACTTTGTAGTCCTAGAACTAGTGTAAAACATCGAAATGGTTGGAAAGTTCTACAGTTGTGCAGTCCTGCGCTGGGTGCTGGTTGTCATCTGGTCTGTACTGCTGCTTGGTCCCTTTTGGTCCTTGGGGTGTTAACCTTCTGCATTTTTGTTTTTATAGGAAATGGACGAATCAGACGAGGGGAGGGACGCAGATGATGTTGAGGTATTTGAACACCCACCTGGTGTGGGATGGATGTGATTTGGAGAAGGATCGAGCCTGATTAATGTCTCACTTGTTTTGTCACTAACCAAAAGGCATGTTTAAAGCTGGCACCACATGCTATTGAGGTGCATGTTCACTAGATGGTGCTGTGGGTTTATGTGTGTCACACCAATGCTCAAATAACAAATGGGGCATTTAATGTAGGTAAAACCAGGACAGTGATTTGTGCTTAAAGAATTGCTTGACTGCATCTTAATGTGAGTCTTACAGCTCTTCTGAAGGGAAGGGAAGAACAGTGTTGCTTTTCAGAGAACACTGCTTGGGCCTGCACACCACACTAACCCCACCCTGTGTGTGTATGTGTTTCAAAGCAATGTGAGCTGGACAGCATGCCAGCTTCCTGCTGCGCTGTTTGGAACAGGTCAGTGAAGCGAGAGTGAGTAACAAATCTAACAAGCAGAAAATTGCAAATGAGAGGACATCTGTGCAATTTGTTTTACAAACTGGCTTTGATTTATTCCTAATGTGATAACACCGTTTTTGTTATCAGAGATGAGAGCACCAGTGTTGTAAGGATTTAGTGATATCGCTGCGTATTCATAGTCTAAAGAAGAGCCTGAGCTCCAAACTCCACTTGGGGATGTGCTAAATGAATTGCACTACAAGGGAGCTTCATTGTGTGGACTTTTTCACATGTTTTTCACGTGTTTAGCTCATATTGCTCCAGCACCTGCCTTAATACAGTTCTTAGATGTGTGCAACTTCTATTCATTGTGGCATTTATAAGAGACAGATAAAATAAAAAATGTCAAAATTGAAGCCGGAGAGGCCAACATATGGTTGCAAGTGTTAGTCAAGCTCCAAAAATACCAGATTCTACATTACCCATAATGCAAATGGACAGCATTTTTCATGGAGAGGCAAAGTCTTTTCCCTTCTGGTGGACCACCTTGGGATCTTATTTCAAAAAGCAGTTAATGGTGCGAGACAAATCATTTTTTGATCCGGTTTGAATTGTGCCATGAATTACACATATGATGTTTGTCTTTTTAAAAGATAATTGTGCAACTCCAGAAATTCCCAGTTTGTCATTAAACTGTTGAAGTATATAAGAAAGACTACACATCCAACCGTTTAGTAAGAGACAGCGTCTCATATAACACTCGACGAAACCCGTAAACGAAACCTTGTGGAGCCGGTCCACATGCTTGCTAGCTAACAGAACCAACTAACTCTCCTTTCACATTAGCCCCTTTTACACAGCCTGTTCAATGCTCGCCTGTTGCACCTCTGTTGCGCCTTGTCATCTGTATAAATGTTACAGAGGCGTAATGGGGAATTAAAAGTTGTTGCACCTCTGAGACGGCAACGGAGGTAGTAGCAGCGTCAAATCGACCATCTGTATAAATGGAGTGAGCCGGCGATTTGAAAGCAGCTAGCAGCAGTTGGCGGCTATCACAAAGAAGAAAAAAAACAACGGAAAATGTTTACAAACTGTGGAGACAACACAAGGTTCGGGAGCTACTTACCATATGAGCAGAGGACAAGATCATCCACTACATAACGGGGACGGTAAATTATTGTTATTGTCATGTTATTCCATTGTTTACAAAGCGCTGCTCATCATGTAAAACGTCACACTAGACTCCGATGCTGATGTGTTACTCATCAACCCTCTTTTAAATGCGGAACACCGGCTTGCTAACTAAAATCACACAGTGGAGCGGCGTTATGACACTGTTGCCTTGTTCAGCTTAAATAAACAAAGGCAGCATAGACAAGGGTTTCCGTTGCGGCGATGTTGCGCAATCTCTGTGTAAAAAAGGCTGTAGCTGCAGCTATCAACATGACCAGACTTGTGATTTTCACCTCTTTTAATACTTTCTCTGTGCCAACATGTGTAATTCATCGCACTATTGTAACGGGATCAAAACGTATTTATCTCTCGCCTTTAACTACCATTTATGTTTGTTTTTTTCTGAAATAAGGTCCCATGGGGGGTACCGGAAGAGGATGGACACTTATGATGGCACCTCTCTATTAGACCCTCACTGCCTACCAATTGCCTACTTTCATACTGCACACCCGCTGTTTGTAATGCAAGGTTAACTTAACCCTGATGACATCATCAGGGTTATTTTGTCAGACTTTTGAAAGCTCCTTCCAGAGCCACAGAAAACATTATACAACTGTTTTAAAGTAGTAGTAGTAGTAGTAGAAGTAGTAGTACTCCTCAAAACAAGTAAACTGAACTTGATGTGTAAAATCAGTGGAGTGCCCCTTTAATTCAGTAACAAACGTTTTGTATATTATTGTCAAACAGTACAGCAGCCCTGCGATCAATCCTACCATGATGTAAGTCAGCGTTTTTTTTTGAGGCTGTAGCTTGTTGTGCTGTTTGATTGGACTGCTTTACATTTTATTTTTTGTCCACTGTCGTTAAATATAAACAAGAACAAACACGCTAAGAAAATGATCTGTTGTAACTTTGGTTCTGTGCTCGGTTAGAGTGACTCTGGTGTTTGTATAAGACAGATGGCTAGATGACATGTACAGTATATGCAGAACCTGAAATGAGAAGTGGTAGAAATAGATGATTACCTTGATTTGAAGTGAACTGTTGTTGTTGTCACTGCCACTAACTCCTAACACATTTATATAAAATCAGCAGTTTACAGGGAAGCTAGCTGGTTCTCCTAATGCTTGTGTTGTTGATGCCTTTTACACAATGCTTGTGGTTTAACTGTTTCTGACATGGTTGGGTTTTTGGTAAAGGCAGCATGAACTAGAATTGAATTAAATGTTTTTTAAATTCAGAAACCTCTTGAAGACACTGAATCTTACCAGCTCCAGTCTTATAGCATAATGTGACCTCTGACCTTCCTGTGAAGGGAGGCCAAATGGGAAAGAAAATTCATATGTTGATCAGTGAAATGAAGAGTATTTTTATTGGTTCTGTCTCAAACAGCAGGTGCCATTTATTTAGTTAGTTCGGACTTCTGCCAACATGCTTCCATACCTTTCTGTACACCCCTCCTCCTCCTCCTCATCCTTGTGTTTTGGCCAACTTTAGAACAATACTTTGATGTGCCTGTGCAGTTGCTAGATGATGACGTGATGCCTGTGAATAACGGCACTGTTCCTTTGCGCTGAACCTGTGCTATGTCCACAGTGCTGGCACAACAGGCAGCATAGTTTAGAGGCTGGACAAGACTCCTCCTCCTGCCGAGCTCAAGCGTTCACTGGAAACTGCCTGGATTTACTCTTCTGGTTTCTTTTACTTCTCAGAAACTCTTTTTGTGCACTCTGTTGCATGAGCCCCTGTTTGATTTGTAGGTTTCAGGTACAAATGGAATGGGACATCTTTCACAAGAACCGCCAGTTCACTTCACCAGTTCACTTATAATCTACTGTAATTAACTCAGCTGAGAACATGGTTTAATAATATCCACCGCTGTTGCTGTTAATATTTCCCTCCACCATGGGTTGACGATTAGACTTAAATATTCCATGTATTTCTCTTTTTCTCTCTTCTTCCCCTCTCTTCCTTCTTTTTGTATTTACAGATCTCAGAAGAAGAAAGAAAGGACCCCAATGAGCTAGTTGGTGAGTACACATACACTTATGCACACACACAACAATGAGGGTGGCACAGATCCAATGAAAAGGCCCAAACCAGCAACAAACAGATTCTGTATTTGGTGTTTATCCAAAGTCTGACTCTTCTTATTCCACTGTGCCACAGAGCTGCATTGTTGTCCAACAACTAGCAGAATTAAAAAAAATGCATTGGCTGACATATTCCTGCATTAAAATGCACATTGGAACTGGAGTTGATTTTGAGTCAATCACACATGGTGTCCTGCTTTGACTGGTGCTCCAGATGTGTATTACATCTGGTCTTCAAAAGTCTTTCCTCACAAACGCCTTAGAGGGCATTAAGAGTTATTAAGTATAAGCAAGTGGCAGTTTTAGAAAAAATACATTTAAAAGAATTTATAAATAATTTAACTGTTTTTTTCCATTTGTCCATTTTCTACTGCTTATTCGGGTCCAAGTCGCATTACTTAAATTAATTCTATCATTAGGAATTGTTGTTATATTGGCGGAAAGTACTAAAAAATGTAATTTAACAATAAATAATTTTAGACCATATTGTTGTTACTGATTTTTCATCTCTTTCATATTTTGGCCAGTATGATCATGAGATTACATTCTATGTGGTATTAAAAAGGTCTTGAAAAGTCTAATCCTGTATTAATCCACAGCTCAAAATAGTCACCAATAAGTGCTTTCTAAAAGCTTCAGTGTCTAGCTTGTTTTGGAAATTACTGGGCCTTTTTATGCCTCCACGCTGAAGATAGACGTGGCCTGAGGCATTTAATTTTCAGGTTGTCCATACTTCATTCCGTACCATTCTTCCCTCAAGGGAACGCCTTGAGGGAATTTCTTCAATTTATATACAAACAACCACTTAGACTCAAGGATGTACTGATTAGAATTTGGTGGTCAGAGATCAAGGTCACTGCAACCTCACAAAACACGGCCACAACCAAAGAATTCATACACTAATTATGACATAATTTCATACCAGTGTCTAATAGGATAAAAGGATGAAGCGATGACATTTTATGTCCAAAAAGTCAAAGGTTAGCTACACTGTGACATCATAATATTATGCAGAAACATTTTTCTGACCAAGTACACATCAAATTTATCTCAAAGATTTTTCTGATCAGTTTGGTTTTAATTAGTTATTTGATGCTATTAGAAGGCAGTGAAACATCATGATTGACAGCTGAGCCCTGCTCATGATTGAGTGGGTGGGTGTATGGGCAGGAACTCGATAGTGCAGCTCCACCGCCCGGTCACTACTGCACAGACTCTGGCTCCAAAGGATGTCACCAGCGCAAGATGGCAGCGCTCATATTTGGGATATTTTGGCCTGACTTTTGTACAGTGGGAGGAAGTGGAGACATGGCATCCATCTTTGTATATGTCAGTGGTCTGGACAGACATGTAAACTGCAACTTCACTGGTGCGCAGAAGCATATAACTATGAGGCAGTAATTCTGGTTTACAAGTAAAACTATTTGTGACCAGTCTGTAGGAGGAACCAGTGAGCTTGGAGTGCCAGCATTGAGGGAAGTCAGAAAGTATTGGTTTTAGTCTTTGATGACGATAAGAACCAACCTTCTTGTGGATGTATATGCATGTATAATAAAACAAATATACAGTAGGCTACAGTGTAAGAATCAGACTTTTACTTTACTGATAGTGTCAGTTGGGTGTTGGTGCAGTAAATGTATGAATCACTAAGTAGACCCAGGTGAGTTATAAAAGGCTCTTTGTGCACTGAGTGACAGATGAGTTATGAAGGTCTAACCCAGGAAGCTGGCAGTGGTAAGTGAGTAATGACTGACCTGTACAGGTATGTGATTGAGCATCAGATCAGACAGGATATGAGTGATACCAGGAGCGGCGTTTCAAGTCAAGTCAGTTATATAGGCCAAAAATATCACACTAGTTTGTTAGACCAACGGTTCCCTCACTGCTGTTTGTTTATACGGGCCCATAACTGGATGCAGAAGGCAGCACTGATGATGCAATGCAACACTTTGTAAATGATGCATATAATGATGTGTTGCAATAGGGTGTAAAAGTGAATATAATTAAAATAATGTGATTTAGATATTTTATTCTGCAAGGAAAGTCTCAATGAATTCAAGTGGGAGATGACATTTTTTCAACTTATTGTTCTTAAACTGAATGAAAGTGAGATTGTCACGCCTTTATGTATCCTTGCTTGCTGCCATTGTGTGTCTAAAAGTGTACTCGAGAAAGAAGTCTTCCTTTGGACCCACTCCAACAGGCTCCATGGGAGAAACGGCAGTAGCTGAGTAGGGCTGCAACTAACAATTATTTTCATTATCAATTAATCTGCTGATTATTTTAGCAATTAATTGGAATAGTCTGTAAGATAGCAAAAAAAATTGTGAAAATTGCTCATCACAATTTCCCAGAGCCCAATGTGACGCCTACAATGTACTTCTTTTGTCCAAACAACAGTCCAAAACCCAAAGACTCTTAATTTATCATAAATGACAACGAACAGCAGCAAATCCTGAAATTTAAGGAGCTGAAACCACCAAATGTTTTTGCTTGAAAAATGACTTAAACATTTAATTGATTAGTAGTTGGCAGCTAATTTTCTTTCGATCGCCTAATTGGTTAATCGTGTTATAGTAGCAGCTCTATAGCTGAATGAAGTTGTGGTTTCTGCCCCCAGATTTTCTTTCTCCATCATCCACACTTCCACTTCTGGTTTGTTGAAGCCATTAAAAAAAAAAAGTTGCAAAGGGAAGTGCAATTTTTAATTTTCAGAATGGCTACCATTGCCATCAGTGTGCTGCAGTGGCAGTGTGACTCATAGCTTGGGCCTGGACACTTAACATTACGGCAGCAGAGCTCGGCTCCTCTGTCTTGTCAGTCAGTAAATGTCACAGTGCGTCTAGCAAAAGGCCTCTGTCAGCAGGCTGAAGACAGCTCTTTGTCTGTTCACTGAAGGGACCGACATTGTCCGTCTGTCCAAAAGAGACCCTCAGGGCACAGATTGTGACTTTCTGTATATTTTTTTCTGGAGGACAGATGGCAATTCTGTTGCAGAATATAATCTTTCCTCTGTCTGTTGATTACTGTGTCTCCATGTCCTTTCTGACAGTGCTGCTGTTATATGAGAATACTCTTCTCACAGGGCTGAATTATAATTTTGATTTATTCACACTTCCTCTGCTACTGTGGAGGCTACAGTTTATTTTGGTGTTTAAATTAAAGTTTGTCCAACAAGGATACAAAATCATCAACTAAGTCTCCTGTTGTGTAGAGTGGATTAGCAAGCTTCAACAATGCTAAACCCCTGTTGCAGCTACAATGTGTAATTGTCTGCGACTCATCTGGCTTGCCTTGTCAGGTTTTTTATTGTTGAAGGCTACAGTATTTTCTGTTTTTTGAAATATGGAGTGTACAAACTAGTAACATGCATGGGACCATTTATTTTTCATATACCTGCATACCTGCTCACTTTTTAGTGTCAAAAGATGTGTGTGAGCCAGCATACACATATGTTTAGCATTACTTATGTGTCTAGCCAACTAAGGCAACGCCCTGCCCCTCCTTTTCCTTGATAGAGGAGGTAAACCACAGTCATATCAGAGATGAAGGAATTGGAGGGGGAGGTGCTGCTCCTGCTCTGAACTCCCCAGACATAAGGGAGATCAGGATGGCAGATCAGTGGATCTGTAGTCCCACATAATAAGCAGACCAAGGAAAACTTCAAAGATGGTGAAGGGAAGGGCATCAGTGTGGAAAGTGTGCGTCAGTATACGACGGAATCCCGTCAGCAAACGAACACTTCAAGGTTCAGCTTTGGCACAATCTCCACAGGCAGGCACCCAGCAATGTTTATGTCATATTGTAGACATAGACATATTGTAGCCATCATATAGTGATGGCATGCTGTAAAGCTCATCACTGTCGGTGCTTAAGGGTGACTTTTACGTTTCAGTCTGTAACAAAAAAGTAGCAGGACAATATATTTGATAATAACCGCTTTTTGTTGATGTAGTGTTGTATTTGTTGGCTGATAAGTAACAAAGAATTACAGTACAGAAATGATATGTTTGAGGTCATTTAGAAAACTGTGTCTCCTTTATATATAAAACTGATTGCAAAAAAGGTTGGGACACTGTGTAAAACATATATGAAAAGGAATGTGATCATTTGTCGATCCTTATTGACATATACTCAATTGAAAACAGTACAAAGACAGTATAGTTATTGTTTTACCTACAGCATGTATATGCTCATCCTGAAGTTGATGCCAGCAGCATGTTTCAAACATGTTGGGACAGGGGCAACAAAAGACTGGGAAAGTTGTGGAATGCTCCATAAACACCTGTTTGGAACATTCCACTGGTAAACAGGTTCATTGCTAACAGGTGATATTATCCTGATTGGGTATGAAAGGTTCAGTCGTTCATAAGCAAGGATGGGCCAAGGTTCACCACTTTTATCACACTTAACACATGACTGTATAAAGGAGATTACTACATGGGCTCAGGAACACTTCGTAAAACTGTTGATAAACCCAGTTTGTTTGTGAATGATTGCATTATGTTTTCATTTACGTTTTATACACTGTCCCAACTCTTTTGGAATCATGGTTGGAGTTTGTCGACCAGAAATACTGTCAAGTTTTATTTTTGGCCTTGCTAGCAGCATGGCTTCAGGTATGATAATGTTGGTCAGTCTTTCACTTTGGTCCAGACTGAAATATCTCAGCAACTAGGGCTGGGCGATATGGCCTATAAATAATAACGCAATATTTTTAGGTTATATTGCGATACATGATATATATCGCAATATTTTAAAATCTCCTCTAAAGCACTTCATAAATGCACAATTTAACCCTTTGATGCATACAATCACACCAGTATGATGATTCTA
>JBBPCS010040646.1:0-20506 GCA_037974645.1 Hollardia meadi
ATTGTACTGTAGCCATGATCAATGTCATTCACTTCATCTGTCAGTGGTTTTAATGTTGTGGCTGATCGGTGTATATCTGTGTGTAACTCATCGTCGCACTGATCACATTCAATGCATGGGTCGAAATCCAAAGCTCAACTCTAAATCAAAACATACGCTGTAGTTACCTGCAGTGGGACGCCATGCTTTGCAAATGCAACTCCGTATATATGCTTACGTTGCTCCATGTCTCCTAACATGTTGGACACAATAACTTTATAAGGTAAAAATATGTGAATGTTGTCTTTCAGCTTGTTTTGCTGCCCTCTTATGGTGAAAAAAATACTGATTTATGAAGATTTAATCCAATACAATATATAAAATGTCCATAAGTCTGACTCTGCATGTCTCTGACAGTCTCAGTACAGAGACGGAAAAAGAGTGCGAGGGACGACGGAGAGCAGAGGGAACATGAAAGAAAAGAAAATGCGAGGAGAGTTAGAGTGACAGAGAGAAAAGTGATGTTCATGGCCTCGTTCCAGCTACAGCAGCCATTTGGATAGGACTCAGTGATTTCATTAACAGAGATGGAGCGTTGTCAGTGTCAGAAAAGGGCTTTTGTGTTATTTTGTTCTCTCTTCCTGAAGTCAACAACCTTGAAAGTTTTGCTGAAAGTAAACAGACAGCGAGCTGGATGGAAGCAGCTCTGCGAGAACTTTCAATTGGATTAAATGTTGTGTTTTAACAGGCAAGTGCAGCTCACCCAGACACGTACAAACCTTAATATCTTAAGTGAAATATATATAAAAAGGCATTACTTAAATTTGTTTTCATGGTAGTTTGTAGAGGTAGATGCATTGATCGTGATATTAAATTGCAATTGCATGATACACATTTTAGTTTACAATGAGGATTTTAATGAAAGCAGGCGTGTTCTGCTGTAAGATAATTAGTTATACTTTTAACTCATTTAACTGTTCCCACATCATACACCATATGGGAAAACAAATTCACGTTTTATAATTTTTCTCCTATTTTTTCTTCGTTTACTTACTGTCACACACACACACACTTATGAGTCATTTGCATGATTGATACATGCCTTTCTAAGCCCACGTAATGGTTGTTTTTCTGCTCAGTAGTCATAATAAGCTTGTCATATTATTTGAAGCACTCTGAATCGTGCACCATGACAACAGGTCAGAGATTTCTGTGTGCGAGGTCCTTTTCAACCGATTCAGAATTTTCAGAAACCATATTGTGACTATTTTACAGAGAAATCAAACCGATTATTAATGCAACAATTTTTGCTTTTACAGGAGTTTATTATACAATTTTGCAATCTGTCAATCATCAGGATTTCTCAGAGACGCTTGTTTTGATGGTGTGTTGCGTCTGAGATTTCAGCAAAGTTTTAGCCAAAGCTTTTGAAATTGGACAAAGACTTGATTACACATGCAAATAGCAGGTTTGCCGAATTTCAAATCACCAGATTCCTTGAATTTTTGTTTTCAGCGAAAGAGATTATAGAATGAACAGTAATTGCATTCACATTCACCTGTTTTTGAGCACAGTTCATCCATTTTTAGGCTGAGGTAGAAAAGTTGGTGCGCCGATAAAAGCAAAATGCAACACAGTGCAATGGAAACTTGGCAAATAAATCATAACGTACATGATGCGTGTGACTTTATTATCCACTGACGGTTCCACTTCACTGGAGAGATGAAAACGTCAGATCATCTCGTTGCGTCGTCTACTTCCACAGAGGTTTTATGGCACTTTACTGGAGAATTAGTGCCATCATCTGTTTATCCCGGGGAACTTAACTTGTAATATTTCAATAGCGGTAATGGATGAAAACACGGCTTCATTCTTATTTTCTTAACAAATTCTCTGTAAATTTGGTTAGAATTTGCGCTACATTCCATACATGGAAACCTTGCTAATGTCTTTCCCATCCACCTGCTTCATGTTTGCCCACCTAGATGTCAACACATCAAATGTAAGTAAAATACCAAGAAATGTGACAATTGGTCCCTTCTTAAATCAAAAGACGGTTTTACACTTGTATGAAATTTAACAATATGGACAATGTCACACAATTGTGTGGTCACTTATCTAGCAACAATATTGATCATCAAACAAAATGCGTCAGGATCTCTCAATCTGGTTACAGTATTGATCATTTCACAACATTGTAACGGCTCAATCACATTTACTTCAGGATGTGTGAAAAAAAAAGCTTTTAGAAGGGTGTAAGCAGAGTCATTAATCACAAGATAGACGTGCTTTACTCAATGGCGTTTGCTTGGAGTTGAAGTATAAAGTTAGAGTTCCATTACACAGGGTCTGGCTGTATAAATCATAAGTCAGCTATAAGACATTGCATTAAGTACAGAAAAAAGGATGTAATGTATGATATTAAAATGTAAAAATTGTACAACAAGGATTTGTCCTCTATAGCGCCGTATGGGCAGAAATATTTTCAGTTGTGCAGGAGTTAATAAATTCTTTATGCCATTCAGTGTCAAGAATAGTGTGAAAAGACAAGATGTCAACTTAAATCCAAGTCACAGTCAGAGTATTTAGTCGGTGGAGGTTTGTGTTCTCCTCGTGCCTTCTGCTTCCATGTGGTGAAAACTCCTCCCCTGCACTGCAGCATACAGACAACTACAGAGAGGGAGACATGCAGCAACAGATTGAGAAAATAAGAACTGAAACAGAAGTAAGAGTGAGTGAGAAGCATCCACCCACCGCCATGCTGTCGCTCATCCGGCGGAGGGAAAGACTCAGCCCATCTGCTTCGCTCTGAACACTCGCCAAACACTGCTGCATCTTCACCTAAAATTAAGAATATAAAGCCAAAAGCTGAACGTCATTGGAGATTTTTACACACACTTCAAAAAGGGACTGGCTGTAAGTAGCCCCAAGTCTCATTGAAACATGAGAATTAATAACTTGTTGAATTTTGATTTACAAAACAGTGTTTGAGATCCCATCTGGTCTGGATCTTTGCAGTTTCCCCATCCTCAACTACAACATGCATGCACTAGACAGCAAGGCCTGAATGACATAGTATTTAGTTAATTAAAAGTAATTACTGTATCCTTAATGTATACATGCTTGTTTAAGGTACACACTGACAATAGAACCAACAAAAAAGCCAATAATAAAAGCAGAAAGATCAGAAGTGCAAAACTAACCCTCCATCATCTCACCACTGAACTCTGCTCCAAAGCCAACTTACAGCTCAATATTTCCATACTGTTTGATAACAAGTAGATTTTAACCAGTTAAATTTGGGGAGACTTGACAAACACCCTCGTTTTTTAGTGATTTTCTTAATAACTTTTTTTTTTTTTTCCAAAAGCCCTGAAACCCAAGAATTCTAAAGTGACCCAAAGCACCCCAAAAATAAATGTGCTAATGTCGTAAGTGACCGAACACTGTTGAGTTTCAGCTGAGGGAACTTCAAAGTCAAGGTCTGCCTTCAGCTTCACCAGTTATGTAATGCACATTTCAGTAAAGGATTTATAATTTGACTGCAGGGCCACAGCAGAAGGATTGAGGTCAGGGTTGCATCAAACACCCAAATACTGGAAACACAAGCCTGCAGGACACACGCGCACACACAAGCGCGCGCACACACACACACACACACACACACACACACACACACACACACACACACACAATATAAGTAGTGGAGGCTTATTCCTTAAAGTAATAAAAGCCATGTTTGCTTATTTTGTACAGAAACCGCACCTTTTTACGTTTTTTATTCCACACCAGCAAAACAGGTATCCGCACAAAAACAACACCCACCCACAACTCACACAACCACAACAAGGTAATACAAACACAGCCAAGAGACACAACAAAGTACAAAACAAGCTTCACTAAGATAATATTTCACGCAGAGCGATTTTTTGGAAATCTCATTGGATTATGCAGGTCTTTGTATTATTGTGTACACTCCCTGTGTATGATATTTAAAATATTGTCTTCTAGTCAATATTTGAAAACTAGCTGTGACAAGTCACAGTTCGGTTCATGTCCCGGTAGGTAACGGTTCGATGCGAGTTTGGTACAGAGGGGAATAAAACAAATGCATAAAAAATATGTTTCTTTTCTTCCGGGCGATGCTGTCGAATGTACATCAGCATGTTGGATGTGTTTCCATTGACATACCTTACAGCGGTGGAGCAACACCAACACACCATCCTTGTCTCATCCACAACTCTCTCTGTCTGGTGCTGTTAGCACTGTAGCTTGTTCCCAAACAATTGACTTACAGGACACAGGCTGTTGTGCTAATGTCAGCACATGTTGCTAATGGTGAAGGCTAAAAGTTCCCAGGGAGAACTTATGCCTGTAAACTTTGGTTCTGCATTATGTGCATGAAGCTACATACCGAGTAGTCTGCATGTGGCTGCGTGCACCAGACTACAACCCCCATATCTTGAACGTTTGGCAAGAATATACAAACTGTTACAGCCCATATCTCTCTAACTATTACCATTTAATAATAATTTGTAAAAATTGTGTCATTTTTTAGCTTATTAAAATAAAAATGGATTAATGCAACTTTAAACATAAATGTATAAAGTACTTTCAGTAGTCTTAATTGCTTATAACTATTATAAAATTTGAGTTTTTATTCATAAGACATTATATAAAAAGTACAGATTAAAAATACCTTCTAATCAGTGCTCTAATTATCTTAATTAACTCATCTTAATTAGCTCATCTGTATAACTGGCATGTTTTATTGATCATAGTGACACTCAGCAGCTCCACTCACTGACTCCTTTTCTTTCATCTCCCCTTCCCTCCATCGTTCTTCTCCCATCCTCTCCTCCTCTTACTTGTCGTCTTCCCTCTCTACACCTGTGTTCCCAACTGTGCCTCTCTTTGACCTTTGTATCCTCCTTCGACCACTCTCACCCTCTCTCTCCTCCCTGGTTCACTCCTTCCTCATCTTTCCATCCTTTACCTCCTCTGTAGCTCTTATCCTCTGCGCCGTCCTCCCCTCTGTGCTGTATCAATGCTGCCCCCTGGTGTTTTCAAAGCCTTATTGTATATAGTTCATCAGCTGGAAAGGTTGCACAAGGGAGGGTGGGGCGCTGTGTGTGTGTGTGCGTGTGTGTGCGCGAGCTCTCTCGCTCTCTGTTTACTAACAGATCGATGAAAGTTTTTTTTTAATCTGGGCAGGCATTCTGGTCTGGGTTGACCACACCACACACAGGTGCACTGCACACACATTTCTTTTCATTAGTTCAATAATTGTGGGCGAAATCACTGTTGTAAAAAGTACCCAAAAGTCATATTGTGCTAAAAATGTACATACAAAAATGAAAGTTAACCGTGCAAATAGAACTTGCACCAAGCAGAACTTGATAACGGTTTTGTTGTTTTGCAGGTGAAGAGTGTGTTTAACATGACAGCCAAGGAGGGCCGGAAGAGGTCCATCAGCTGTCTGGTCGCTGTTGGAAATGGCAACGGAGCTGCAGGTTTGACACTCTTAAATGTAGATCATATGTATTATATATATAGAGAGAGAGAGAGAGAGAGAGGGAGAGAGTCAGTTTTGGACTTCTGCAAAAGTTGAAAAATACTTTCCCAACCTTTGTAGATTTGCAGGAAGTGGTTTTGACAGTTTTCAGATGTGAGTGCCAAAATAAAAAAGAACTAATTAGGAGAGTCCTGAGATTGACCTGCCCTCGACCTTGACCCATCACATTAGTGTTTATGTAGTTTTATACTCACTAACACAACTTTTCAAACAAATCTGTGTGTAATTGGCAGAATCACTATGATAACATGAACTTTTCTGAAACTTTTTTTTTTCTCTGACACACGCTGCTCAGTGTTCTTCACTGCACTCTCAGAGATGTTTTAATCTCCGTCTCCCCTCTCTCCACCAGGCTTTGCATTGGGTAAAGCAGCAGACAGAAACAAAGCTTTGAGGAAGGTAAGACCTTTTACTCCACATAAAATAATCAAGTCATTTTTTGTGTAAATATCCCCAATATGTGGAGTTTCTGTTTATTGTATTTATTGTATTTTAAATGTAACTAAAATTGAGTAAAACTGAGTGACAAATCAAATTGTTTTCACTAGTTTGGAAACGGCACAAAAATATCTCACCTTACAGTTTATTTAGTAGCTTTTCTGGTGCTTGAGACTATAACATGAGACTTAATCTACACTGAAACCCTGAATACAAATAGCTTTTCTATAATGATTGCAAACTGACTGAATCACATGTAATGCCACCATTTATTGGTCCACATTTGGAGAACAACACCAAAAACATGACTACTACGTAGATTACTATGTAGATTAATTCACTGATATTTGCTCCCTTCTGATTTGTGTACTGAAAAAAAATCTAACCAATTCTTAAATAATGGCATGTTTGGATCCATCCATTCCCAAAATATTTGCCTGTGTATGATTCCATCCTGGTACGTTAGGGAAAACACACAGTAAACTTAACTAAGAACACATCTTAGATAGGAATATTAATATTGTACCTGTTAATAATAATTTAAAGCTACAGGAAGTCACCACACGTCCCAACTGAAATGCTTATTATAAAATGCCAACTTCTTGTATTCATGTGTGTGTTTCTGTCATGTAACTGTGATCTGCAGGCCAAGAACAGAGCTATCCACTACTTGTACTACATAGAACAATACAACAACCACACCAGTAAGTGATTGTGTGTGTTTCATCACCCCCATCTCCTTGTTTTACATTTCCTCAAAGATCTTCCCCTCCACCTTCAACTCTTCATTCATTCCTTTTCTTGTTCTCTTTTTCACAGAGTTACAAAGCAGTTTTTTCTCTTTGAACTACATCCTCAATGTTACGCATAACATACAAGCATGGGAATCTTTGGGATAATGTAACAATACTGTGAGCTTAAGTAATGGCTGCCAGCTTGAATTATTTATCTTTGGTTTTGGATAAATCATGTTTCATCCATCAGTTTGGCATTTTACAGCTCTAATTACTACAATACCCATGAGCCTCAAAAAAGAAGAGCGCCAGAAAATGGATCATACCATTTTCTCTAGGCCGTAATCTTTACATTTCACTTGCTGTTAGCGGCTTAGATGACACAATTTTAAGCTGGTTGGATGATTGTGTCTAAAATGCACTTTGGACATCATAGTTAACTTCTCATCTTTCGTTTTGTCTTTTTTTTAATTAAAGAACTACATATTTTTTTACACAGTTGAATACTGATGATTCAGCCTGGAGAGTTTTATGCTGATCCAAGCTGTAGAAGTGCACCAACTGAGTCAAATAAATTGGCCTTTACTTCCAGAAGCAGGTGTGCTCCAAAAAAAAAAGCTTCGCCCACGTCACATCTCTATTACTTCCACTCCTCTGGTTCCACCTTCTGCCTCTCTCCATCTCCTGCTCTTCCTCCCCTATCCCTCTGTCTTCTCCCCTCTTGGCCAGCACTGTCCCCTCATATAACCTGCTTGTACTCATATAAGCAGCATAATGTTGCAAATGGATTTGCGACGAAAGTTATCAGAGTTAAAATGCACCACTTGTTCTTTCTTATTGTAAAATGCCATTTGGCTGCCTCTACTGCTGGAGAGCCTGGAAGATTGATGTGCGTGAGTCATCGGCCTCGATCGCAGCCACCAGAGGAGAAAGTTAACTTCCTGCTTTGGCTCGGACAAGAAGTGTGTGTGTGTATGTGCATGCATGTGTATTTTCACACAGTTTTAGCTCGAAACTGTGGTATATTTAATTCACAGGGGGAAAAAAAATAGACAAATCCTTCCACATGCCAGCTTTCACCGTGTGATCAGAGTCACCTTCATGTGATTGTTTGCTTACTTCTTTGCAAGATAGCTTAGTCATCTTTGCTGCTTGCTCACTCACCAAAGCCAGCAAATGTGCACACAGTGATCAACGCTTTTTCTTCATAGAAATCATTAGGGAGGCTACAGGGTTGTAAGTCGGAGAATTGTTCAGGTCTGCAGATATTTGAGCTCCGCTGACCTTTCAGTCGTTGTTGCTGTCAGTGTTTCCACTCTCCTAGGACCAGGGTTATTCATGTGGCTCCAGTGGTGTTCAGTAGAAATAAATGAACAATGCAAAGCCAAATTGAATTTGAATACATTTGAATGTGGCACCGTGTTTGGTTGGTGCTGTTCCACCTTTGCTGGAAGAACACAAGACCTCATGGACTGAAAATAAAAACATTTGACATTTAGTTTTGCATTTTAGATTTCTTCACGCAGCAGGTGTCGTCCTCTGGGCACCAAATGTTCTACTTCTAATGCTCCTCATCCGTCCGCCCATCTACAACTCCTTCCTCTCTTGTTATTGCAGCATCTAAGCACAGAACCTAACTCATTAAGTGTATTCAGTTCCAACTGGATGTCTGGAGGATGCAAGGACAGCGGCCAGAGGTGTTTCAAGAGCGATGTGACACAAGAACAAGATTTTAGCCTCGAGCTATGGAGTTGTACAGTTTTCTCAGATGTCATTCAGCAGCACACTGCTCCCACTCAGGGACTGTGTGTCTGAATAACTTATTAGCCACAGCTGCTGTAGTGAGCAGGAAGACGCTGGTATGTGGAGGGACATCTGGTGGGCAGGTAGAGAAACACAAGACCTGAGGGAGACCAGGAGAAAAGATGCATAACAGAACACAAGTGACTTCACTCGGAAATAGCATAAATATGTTTGTTGTATATATATATATATATATATGTTTATGTATCAGTTTGGCTGTTCGTTCCCTCTCTGTGTCCCTGGGTCTACATTCAGTGAGTGTAATTTAGTTTTTTTTTCTCTCCAACAGTTTATCATGACATTGAATCCAAGTTCAAGAGGACAACGCTCCGCATGAAGAAACAAAACGAAGGTGTGACTGGATTCCTGAAGCATTTAGTTGTTCAAAGGTTAAACTTGTTGTTGACGAAAGCTGGTCTTTTTTTGAAAATCATTTCCAAGAAGCTTCCTGAAATGAAATATGTGATTCGGTACATATTATTTAGAAAACAGGAATGCACTTCAAAGAAAAGCTCCATTTATACACAATTGTTCTTTCATTATTTGTTTGTCATTATATTTTCATTTATTTATACGTTAAATTGAATTTCATGCTTTTACATGTTGCATGTCAACCTGCTGAGCATCGACTAATAAAATCTCTAGGTTATACTAGCGATTGGAAATTCCTTTCTATTAAACTTTTGGGGGAAATTACATACACACAAAATAAATAAATTAAATTTATCATATGCCATTTTGCTATAGAGTTTACACTGGGGGACGGCTGCTGCTTCTTAATAACCTCTGGTTGTATGTGCAAAATTCCAGATAATTAACTACATCACACTATGCGTCAATATAAATGTATAAAGACCTTATAAGACTTTTTTTAAGGCTTTATATTGTCCTCCACAATCGCTTGGTCATGGCAATATCAATGTGTGCATATTTGTGCTTGATTCTCTCCGGCTGTGTCGACAGGTTATGGCCTGCACTGCCACCGGGCCGTCATCACTCTGTGCAAGCTGATTGGCATAAAGGACATGTACTGCAAAGTAGAAGGATCTGTCAATCTCCTCAACATCACCAGGGCCCTCTTCACCGGATTAGCCAATCAGGTGAGGTCATGTAACCATAGTAGATGTTTCAGAAATGAGTTTTAGCTACTACTTGGAAAGCACCACTCGTTCTCTCTTAAGCAATTTGGAAAAAGTGGAGTACATGAGGAAAATATAAATGAGGAGTTGTCCCGCTGAGTTTGGAGCCTCAGCAACATCTCTCTTCTTCCTCACCTCTTGTCTTCTTCCACCCTGCAGGAAACCCACCAGACGCTGGCCAACAGGAAGCAGCTCCACGTCGTCGAGTTTCAGCCGCAGCGAGCCCCACTGCCTGTGGTGGTGGCGAGTCCTAAAGACGGGGCACGACCGAACCCAGAGCCCGAGGACGAGATCCCCAACACTCGTTTGCACTGGGACGACGTACGAGCTGCACAGGGACTCAAGGGCTCAATCTGGGCAGGTGTCAAGCGCACCATCTGGTAGTGTCTTGAGCGGGCTGATGGACCACGAGACGCGATGATTGGACTGATAGAGGCCAGGAATGCCAGATGGAGGGTCTGGCTTTCGGCTTTGGTAAGAGAAGCTGAAAGTATGTGTGAATTTTTTTTTTTTCTCAAGAAGAATAATAGTTTTTGTTAGAGTTAAATGTTTATCAAACTGAAGACATCTTATCTGAAAACATAATTCAGATATACCCAGTAAAGGACAATATTGACACTCACACAATATTGAAATATTTAAGTCCTGCATACTGCACAATATCTTCTACTTATTCATCCACATGAAGTTGTTGCTAAATACAGTATGTGCTAATGAAATAAAGTATGGATCTGGAAAAACATTCCGTCTCTGAAGCATTTAATAATGCATGCTTTGTCTGTAAACTAATGAACTTTGACAGCACGGAGACCTTAGTCTTCCTCCATAACAGAGAGGTAACAAGTTTGATCATCAGATAATACGACTTTCATTTCTGATCATATCAAAAATGATCAGATGTCCTTCACCCTGAGTCACTTAGCCATTGACAAACAATGAATCGAATGACTGAAAAAGCTCAATTGTACAGTCAGTCAGAAATACACTCCTCAGCATTGGAGAAGGAAGCACAGGGTTTGGATTAACAGCAGCAGATGTTTTTGGGATGATCACTGCCCACGACAGACCAGCTGAAGAGAAGAGATCCAGGATGGGAGCCATGCTAGCCCAGCTTGGACTTAAGGCTGCTCCTGGCTAATGTCCGGTTGCAGGAAAATGAAAAATGGGACTCGGGCTGATCAAGACTGTTTACATCTTTGATGATTGGTGCTCAAACGCAGTCAAAGTTGATGGACAATGTTCCCCAGATGTCGAACTTTTAATGTGAAGATGCCGACCGTATTATCACCACCATCTTGTTGCTGCTGTTTACATTCATTACATTCACCCAGACATAAATTTAAAAAATGGACAGAATTATGTCCAGGCTTTTTTCCGTTTTTTATTTTTCTATTCTGTTTTAATTACCTGTGTGGCATGAAGGGCACTACAAAGAGTTCACAGTTAGATGAGAAGATCACGCCAGCGATTGTGCACTAACAGCCACAGGGCAATGTGGTCTGACTCTTTCTGTTATTAATCTGTCCACTGTACGTCTGCAGACAGTGAGCTGAAACATCGAAATATAAACACATTGGAAAAAAAAAGACTTGAAAGACAGAGTTGTTTCCGGATCACAATATTAATCATGGCACACAGTGTGACATCAAGGGCAACAACAATATACAGTATAGCACTATGCTTTTAACTGTAACTGTTTTAACAACTCAAGTAATATTACACAGAAACGTTCCAGGTGAGGCTTGAACTCACAACCTCAGTGTTGCTCTACGGTGTACTCTTAGAAGTAACACGTGCTAACCTGTAGCAGTAACCTCTAGCAGTTTCAGAAACTGAACTCAAACTCCACACTTGAATGGCTATGGAATCTAAAAGTAAATCAAAGTGCACCAGTGGAAAAAAAATTGCTCAAGTGTTGCAGGAGGAAGTGGAGCAAATAAAACAAGACTCACTTATGTTTACATCTATATCTTGTTTTATTCTTGAGAATAGAAAAAATGGAAGAATTATAAAAAATTTCAGCCAGAGCCCTTATACCTTAAAAATACACTTCACAATAGTTTCTGTACTGAGTAAGTCGTACAACTTAAATCAAACAGTCAGTATGGCAGCGAGTGGAAACTGTTTGGATTTAAGAACATACAGAACATCACTGTGTCTCTTGTTTCCAGTGTTTGTGCTAAGCTACGCTAAACTGGCTGTAGCTTCACATTTACAGTAAGTGACAGATATGAGAGTGGTAACAATCTTTTCATGGTATAAGTCCTGTAAAAATATATATATTTTAAAGGCTCAACTTGGATGATAATGTGAAGAAACATTTAATATGTAATACTAGTGATAATTTTGCATGTTGACTATCTTTAATGAACTCTCAGCCCCTATAACTACAATTTCACTTAAGTCCATGGTTCTCTAAAAAAAGAAAAGAAAAGACATCTGCTTTTAGGTAATAAATGATAGGCGTACGTGGCTAAATAAAAACGTGAGCTCGTGCATGACAACATGAAAGTTTTCATAAGAACATTTCTCGAGGTTACCACTCTTCATTTCACTTCAGTACTCATGCTTTCATTTTGTTTCATGGTGCTTTTTTACACATTCACACACATACACACACACAAGGTGCCCAGTAGTTCGTGGACACGTTCTTCAGAAATGTTTCCATCGGATGGAGGAGAGGATCGTGTGGATGAAGTAGAGGAGTGTGGCAAGGTAGGCGAACACCTGAGACACACACACATACAAAGGCTTAAACCAAAAATCTACAATATTTGAAGTCTGTGATTTTCAATACTTCTCAGGAGTTATTTTGTGATAAAGCATTCTTATTTTGCTTGAAACAATTTTAATGGAATATTGTTTGGGGGAATGCACTTATAGGCCCTGTTGGCTGTCTTGCTGAAAGATAACACTCTCATGTCTGTATGGTACGGCATATGAAGCAAGTGTCCAGTTAGCTTAGCTTAGTATAAAGACTGAAAATGGGAAAAATATCCTGAAGTGAAAAAAACAGGCTACCAATACCTCTAAAGCTCACTAAGCCAAAGGTCCGTGGTAGGCTAGTCTCCATCCTTGCTAGCTAGCTAACATGTATTTAGTTTTGTATGGATTAAACATATATATATATATATATATACATATACATATATATAGCTTTTGTGCTAAGCTGAACATAACGGCTGCTAGCTGTGTGGTTGCTTCGTATTTAACGTACAGCCATGAGTGTGGTATCCGTCTTCTTTTGTTTGTCAGCAATAAAGCACATTAGCATATCAATGTTGAACTATCCCTTTAAACTCTTTGTAGCTGCTGGGAGTATCCTTGTGTTATTTTGGCATGTCAACAATTTGATTTGAAAAGTTTTTCAAGAGAATAAGGAAAAACAGTAAAAAGATCAAACAGAAAAAAGGTGACAGAAATGTAAAGAGAATCATCCTGTAGGTTCTATAGCTGTTTGTAATTGAAGTGCTGTTTATATTTTGTCTTGAAATCCGTTCTCACCACAGCAGCGATGTCAATCTGGTAGATTTTTAATTGGCCTAATTTGTTCTTGAAGGTGATGTTAGCCAAGGCCACTGCTGCACTGAGGTAGAAGAACGCTGCCAGGCCGTGATAAGCAAAGTCCTGGACACACACATAGATTAAAACATATACTAAAATGAAAATGACCACAGCCCATCAATCTTTCTCTAAGTCTTATTTCCCGTTTCATTAATTCATTGCACACATTCTCTCATTCCGATCAGTTTCCCCTTATCTCAGGTCTTACAGCAGCAGCCCAGCCAGAGCTGTTCTTATGACCTCCAGCAACGAAGATGATCATCCAGAGGAAGGTCATGACGAAGCAGAAGACAGAGACAAACATCACCCAGCCGAGAGGGTTCGGTGGGTCCACGTGGGTTGACGCCACCAGGATCCACACCAAACCACCAAACACCTGCAAAGATGGAGAGGACAGACGGTATTATGGTTTTTGAGATTATATTTGTTTGTGCTAGAATGACATTAAACTGATGTCAATGGCATATTCTAGCAATTTACAAGTAGTTTTGCAATGCTGAAGTGCATAAATATCAATCGCATTTCATGGCATTCCATCTGATAGTCGTGAGGACATTTCACTCAAGATCACAAATGTCACCATCATTATCCTGCTAGATAAACAGTCAAAAGTCAATAGGATTCATCCTCTGTGACCCATGAATGTCTGCTACCAAATTCAGTGGCGGAACTACTATAATTATACACAAGTTATAAGTCACACCAAACTGTACAAAGCAAAATCTCAGACTCAAATACTCAAATATGTTTTCTGTGCAAAAAACATGGTACTCCAAATATGAACCAAGTGTGTTTTTTAGTTCTTATCTGATTTTTTAGAAACTATTCACCAGTTAATGCTCTTTTTTCATAACCTTCGTTCAACTCTATTTTCTCCCCTAGTTGTCCATTTCTACAATAATCTCACGACTCCCTGAATCCAGCAATCACTCTGAAATGACTTGCCAACAGGCACATTTTTTGCAGTGGAGTAATTCCCTGAAGACATGAAATCCTACCACCAGCAGAAATGTGTTTTGATACTCTTGGTTTCTGCTCCTTAGGCGGCCTATTTTCCCCAAAATGACCTATGACATAAATACATATTTTCTCTCAGTCGAATTGGGCTAAGCTGTAGTCTTTTTGATTTATTCATGAAAACCACCTTGGCCATAACAACTTAGAAGAACATGAAGGGAAATATACAGCATGCAGAGTAATTTGAAGCCTGTTCATTTAAAAATAGTTGACATGTGAAATGAGAACATGTTCCGAAGTGTGAATCTGATTCTGATGAAACCGTTTTTCTGTCATGAACTGGTGAAACTGATCCGAGTGTCGGCTCTTTTTCCTGTTTAGGCATCCTTTACTACCATTATTTTGACTTGGATTGTGTTTGATAGGTCCCCTCTGTTATTGATTAAATATTACCTGTATGCACGCCCATTTAAACAGCTATGAATCAAATGCTTTTGGCAAAAAAAAAGAAGCAGAGCCAGCACATGTATAAAAGCAAAAATCTAAAGTGCAACCCCGATTCCAAAGAAGTTGGAACACTGTGCAAAACGTAAATGAGAACAGAATGCAATCATTTGGAAACGAAAGTGTTTCCGAACCCATGTAGTAAAATCCTTCATACAATCTTGTTTCACAAAGTGGTGAACCTCGCCCATCCTTGTTTGCGAAGGACTGAGCCTTTCGAGGATGCCCCTTTCATACCCAGTCATGATACTATCACCTGTTACCAATGAACCTGTTTACCATGTGGAATGTTAAAAAAAACAGGTGTTTTTGAGCATTCCACAAGTTTCCCAGTCTTTTGTTGCCCCTGCCACAACTTGTTTGAAATTTGCTGCTGGCATAAAATACGCATATATTTACAAAAATCAATGACGTTAATGAGGCAAACATTAATTGTCTTTATACTGTTTTCAAGTGAGTGTATGTCAAAAAGGAGCAACTAGCAACTTATCACATTGTTTTATTTATGTATTACATAGCATCCCAACTTTTTTTGGAATCAGGGTTGTAGATCAAAACCATAAAATAAAAAGCAAATCAAAAAGTCACATGGCAAAGTGATCAACAAATCAGCAGAATCTGAGGCCACATCTCCGTCAATGTTGACTAAACAAACAATTCTCTTTACTTTCTGCTCGTCTCTCAGCACAGGGTGGCTGGTATTTAGTTTGCCAGCTTACTTTAGATAAAGTGTTTCTATATCTACATAGTCGAAACTCTGGAATTCACTTACATCGTGCCATACCTGGCTGACGCCAATGAAAGTGAACACACATAATAACTTAAAAAGGCCTTCTTTGTGTCATTTAACCATGAGCCATGCCTGATCTAATGATTCAGACCCGACTTTGGTACAGAATTAATTGTTATCCACAAAACAATAAAAACCGGTTCCTATTTGAAATTCACTAAATCTGCCTGAAGCTTATTAAAATGATTTAACTGCACAGTGAAAGGATTCTGTCACAATGAACACACTGTCCTCTTCCTTGAAGAATCATTGTAAAGATTACAGAATAGACGTTTTATTGCTGCAAACTTTACAATAGGCCAAGCCTGAATGCACAGTATCTGCAGAGGGCGAGTCACCAAACTGACTCACTGATGATTTTAAAGAGGTGTCACTGAGGTCATTCTCTCTTCAATGCGCGATTTTAGATTATTGAAAAAGGGCATGTCTTGCAACCTTTATGAGGTACATAACCAAATGGATCACAAGAAGTTTCCAGTATGCACAACCATCCCAGAAACCATTCAAATGGTCATCTAAGTTACAAGCTGTCTAAATTTGATATGAGCTACAGTACATATACAAAATAACTTTCAAATATTTTCAGCACATTTCAGTGACTATATTTCAATTTGCCATGAAAGCTGGTGCCTTTTGACCTGCAAGTCACCAAAAGAATTTTGATTTAATTAGAATCTTAGACTGTAACCAATGACTTCAGGCACATAAGGGAGAGTAAAAGAACTACTGGACACAGATTAAAAGTCAGATCACTGTATTTCCCTTTCACCTGCATGTATGATGAGAGTAGTACAGGAAAACACTGCACACCTGACCTAATTATTCAGCATCAAACAAATGCAGTCCGTGCTTTACAAGCTATGAAAAAAATGAAAATGATTAATTCATTCAGCGTTCATGATTTTAACACTCTGTCATTAAGGTGAGATGCTTTCACTTTTTCCCCCATGTTTAAAGAAAATGTATTAAATTAACCTACGATTACATTACATTAACAGCATTGTTAATAGGTGGTCTAATTTTACTACAGTGTCTTTTTATGTTTTCTTAATAAAATGCAAGTTAGAGTGGCCAACAGAAGAGGCTGTGGTTGTTCTGCCCTTTAAAACAGTCAAGAAATGTATGTATGTATGCATGCATGCATGTTAATATCCAAATGATGCAGATGCAGAAAAAATCATCTTCTGGCACAGTTCAGTAGGATTTTTTTGCACATTGTGGTGAACAGATCAAACCATTAAAAAAAACTTTATTTTTTATCCTCTCTTTAGTCTTGTGACCATTAAAATTTGTGCAGCTTTGCTGCTGGTTGTTATGCAGCTCTGAGTGGAAACATGGCTCATTACATAGATGAAGCAGGGCATTCGTGTATCCAACCCTTCCCTTGATAAATAATAGCTAAAATAAACAACCAAAAATAGATTACTTATCAGGAATAAAAAGTGCAACACCTTATTTTTTCCAGCGGTTATACAAGCATTTCCTCTCTTTTGTCTTCACTGAGGATAAAGAGTTGGCCGCATTCTTTCTTAGATTAGTAGCACAGTTACAATATGAGTGAAATGTGAGATGTGAAAAGATGCAAGTGCTCCTCCCATATGGGGAGTATGTTTCATTGTCTCCTGTTTCACCAAAATGCACATTTTTGCATCACACTTCTATTCACGTTCAAAATCAAACTTCCTGTAAAATACAAATATTAATGCTATCTTTTGCCACACATTATAAGAGTGGCTTACTTGTTGTGAGATAAATACATTTAGAACAAAATAAGTTCATTGTTCCCATGAAATGGCAGTTTGTTGCATTATTTGTTGTATTTAAAATACTTTAAAATCAAATCAGTTTAATAATAATCAGGAAAACCAAATATAAAAAAAAAACAAAAAAACTAACTGCTCAAATAAAATTTTTTTTTTTAAAAAGATCCAAAATGGAAAGAATCTCTTCATGACTGACTTCAAGGTCAGCTGCTCTGTCCTCTGTCATTGTCCACTCACCAGCTCCGGCAGGTAAAATATATCCGGGGCCGTGGTGCATATCCCCAGTCCGCTGGGCAGGCTCCCCATAGCCTGAGTAGTAGTTGCAGCCATCTCTGCCTTTTCCTTCTCCCGGTGCTGAGTCAACAGCAAGCGACCTGCCCTCTCCTCTGAAGTATCAGAGCAGCAGCAGGTGTTTCTGACTCTTATAGGGAAGCCAAGTTAGCAGACAAACCCGTTCTGCTATTGTGGGTAAGAGATCCCTTCCCACAACAGCTCCTTGCACCGCCCTTCATCATATAGCACCCAAGGCTCCCTGGTGTTTAATGTGTGCCAGTGACCTGTGAAGAGATTCTGAAACAACCAAAAGAGGAATTTTGTGCCCTGTGGCTACAATTAAACCTGTGCAGATGGAATATCTACATTGTTGCTGCTGAGTAAAGAAACAGCTCACTGAGTTAGGTTATTTGAACTTTATGATCCTTACATTGTGTTAGCTGAGTGCCTGCAGCCTATATTTGTATTGCACACAGGGGCTATAATGGGAGTTTCTTTTCAAAATATAGAAGCTCATGATTGACTTAATTGATAAGACAATTCAACCACTTCAAACTCACAGACACTCTTGCAGGTCCACGCATGAACCTAAAAATATCCCAGATATGAGCGCCGCCATCTTGCGCTGGTGACGTCATTTGGAGCCTGCGCAGTAGCGACCGGGCAGCGGAGCCGCAGTATTGAGTTCCCGCCCCGTTTTTATAGCATCAAATAACTAATTAAAACCAAACTGATCAGAAAAATGGACACTTGATCTCTCAGCATGAAAAGTTTAGTTTGGCTCATGTCCTACCTAATATCATTGAGGGGGAGGAGTTTATACCTATACTGCAGCCCACCACAAGGGGGCAATCGAGACGTTTTGGCTCCACTTTTGGGAAGCTCTCATGTCGTCCATCTTTATATACTTTCTGTAACTGTATGGTTCACTCCCACTTTCGTCAACCTGTTTCCATCCATAGCCAATGCAAAATAGCTATAAACCCACTGCACACCTGTCCAGCACCAAATTAGTCACCAACTGGTGAATATAGAGGAGAATTAAGTTGCTGAAGAGCCAGATATTTCTCTTGGGTAGAAACTAGAGCTAAAAAGAGAACGAATATTAGATTTACATTCCCCAAGTGAACAGACAGACTCTAAATGAATGCTAATGTAAATGAGTAACTGTGTGCTAACATGTGGGCCATATCAACTAGAAACCTCCCAGAGAATTTGTGTCCTGGGGCTATGTAATACCATGACCTGATAGTATACTGAAGTTAGTCAGGGGCAGAGATAATAAACCATAATGCAGGCTACAAGGATACATTTGTCTTAAATGTTCAATATCATTCAGCCTTCTCTGGCTCAGGAAAAGATCAATGTTTTTTTGTGGTTAATAATAGTTGTCTCACGTAAACTGAAGTTACACTGCATTGATTGCACAGATCTCAGTGGTCTAATGCTTTTTACAGAATTACATGGACCAATCAGAACCAAGTCAAGCTGTAATGCATTTCCTGGAGAGTCTAAAAATCTTCTGGCACAGTTAACACACTTGAAATAACAGTTGAGATCTAAAAATGCAAACACAGTAAAGCTGTCAAACAAAAAAGTAAAAAGATGCTTTTGACAACCCTAGTTTTGACACGGTATAATAAAAACTGAATGCAATGATTTGCAGGATTTTTGTTAATATACACTCCTTCTGAATTTGATGCCAGCTACACATTCCAACAAATAATTGGGACAGTGGCAAGTTTACCACTGTGTTGCATCACCTTTTCTCTTAACAGCACTCTGTAAATGTAAATGTCTTTAAACTCTGGCCACTAGTTGTTACAGTTTCGAAAGAAATTCTTTCCCATTCTTGCTGGATTTGCAACTTCAGTTGCTTAACAGTCTGGGGTCTCTGTTGTCATACTCATTTTCAATGGGAGACAGGCTTAGCATTGTGTTGCTGTATTAAGCAGGGACATCATCGGACTGGCCATCTGGAGCACTGTGAGTTTCACAGTGGGCCATTTGACAATTGAGGCCAGTGCAATGCAAAATATACATGTTCTGAAATAACCCCGGCCCCCACAAAAATGACCAAGTGCTGTGCACTGATGGCCCAGGCGACTGGGCTGCCGGTCCACTTCATTATGTCTATCAGCCCCTCTCTCCCAGCAGGTTACTTTTGGTCCAATCCATTCTAACTTTACCTTGGCCCTGCCCCTTTCCCATTCCTGTTAGGTGAATACATTTAAAACATTTGGATGAATAGTGGAGTGGAGGAAGATGGACAAAGAAGGTGGAAGTAAAGGTGGTGCTGAGAAGTGGAAAGAGACGAGGATGAAGTCCCTTGAGTATGATCCAGCCAAATGTTTTAAAATAACAAATTATTCATTTGGCACCATTACCAGTCAATCATCTGAGCCTTGTGAGCCTGAAGGCACTGGCAGCAGAGAGAGCAGCCCAACGAGCCTAACAATACTAGTTAGACTGTTAGTCAAGCTTTTGCAGCTGAAGCTGTAGGACAGAAGGCAATAGGGATAACATACAGTATGTAAGGTCTAAGTGAAAAAGTCCAGGACCATTATTTATTTCCAGGTTCCAGTCATACCACCACAGATGCTGGCTTTGAACAATCTGAAATGTTGACTCGTAAGACCACAGCACACTTTCCCACTTTGTATCAGTCCATCTCAGATGAGCTTGAGCCAGATTCTCTGAATCTTTATTGATATTATGGGCTGTAGATGGTGAAATCCCTAAATTCCTTGCATTTGTATATTGATAAATGTCATTCTTAAACTGTTAGATCATTTGGCCCCATCCTTGCTTGTAAACGGCTGAGCCTTTCAAGGATGACTCTTTCACACCCAACCATGATACCATCACCTGTTACCAATGAACTTCTTTACCTGTGGAATGTTCCAAACAGTGTCAGGGTTTCAGTTTTATTGTGTTGTATTCTAGTTTATTTCTGTGTTTATTTCTTGTTATAATTTGAGTTTCTT
>JBBPCS010040666.1:0-20501 GCA_037974645.1 Hollardia meadi
TCTAGAGAGAGAGAGAGAGAGAGAGAGAGAGAGAGAGAGAGAGAGAGAGAGAGAGAGAGAGATGGCAAGCAGCAGAAAAGTGAGGTGGAGGTAATGTAGCCTACAGTAGACTTTTGGCAGTGTGACAGTTAATAAATGCTGCAGCTTCTCGGACTAAGAAAAGTCTCCTTTCACTTGCTGGAAAAGTGAAAGGGGTTACCCCAAAAGCCCCAGTATAATATAATGCGGTGGAAACAGATCTAGATTTTGGGTATGTTGATGGATTGGTTGCACAGCAGACATTATGACATGTCATCTTAAGTGTATTAATGATTGCTGCATTCCACTTAGGAAGTCCTGCTATTGTGCGTGCTGGTTCACTGTTACTCTTAATGGGTCACTTAATGGAACTGAGACGTTGTTATTACCAGTAAGTCCACCTGTGTTTTTCCTGTTCTGACAAGTCAAAATGTATGTTGTCCATTAAGGGTTACATATGGTGTCTAAGGGAAACGCAGCTATAGTCCTGTGCTTTGTCAGGCTGTTCCACCCTAACTGCCTCCCTGTATCCCTGGTGTGGTACATAAAACTTTGTACCCACAATGTAATTGGGAAAACCATTTTGTACTACACAGGATGATAAATGTTAAAAGACCCTCCTGCTCTCCCACAAAAGTTAGAGTCTCTCCCCTCAGCCAAAAGAAAAAGTGCAGAAGTACCCTCCTCCTTTCCTGTCCCACATCCATTAAATTAAATACATCACATTGAAGCAAAACACAAATCTAGGAGGAAAAATTCAATTTGAAATATTATATACATTATTTAACTGTATGTTTTCAACTAATTCTAATAATCAACTAATACGAGTTTAGATGCTGCTGCTAACTTAAAATAGGCATAGACAGAGTCTTGTACTGATTGATCCTTACTCTTTTGGAAAATTATCATATAAATTTGTTGTGGGCTAAAAATATCACTCCTCCGGGATAATTATTGCAAGAGGTAAGGAAATAACAAGGAAATAAGGAAACAATCACAATAATGAGGATCTGCTTGAAGAGCACATTTGTTAAATGAGGTGTAATACTTCATTTGGTTTTCATATTTCTAGTATTCTCTGTTCTTTGTTTGAACACCAGAGAAGTCACTATGAGCTAAGATGAGGGACATTTCATCAGATCTGGTAGCCTGGGTATCTTGTGACCCAAAGGATTTTAAAGCTAATCCCACTTAACTAAACTCAATCATTGATGGTGTTATGATTTGTTAAAGGGTGTTGATTTTATGTGGGATTTCTCTGTTGATTCTGAGCTCTAGGTTGCTTGATGACTCAGGGTAATGTAAGTATGGGCTGCAGAAGCCAGTTTCATCTGGCTGAGGATGACTAATCAGATGTACAGTGGACTGTAGTGAGCGATGTAACTTATTATTATTCTTTACATGTGCTTTTTGAGCTTACAACCCAAATTAATCTTTTGAAATTAACATGACATTTCTGTTGTTTGCTCTCCGTTTTGTTGCCACTGGCATGTTTAAAGCTCTTTGAAGGAAATCCTTTATCCTTTGAGTCTCGTTGACCTAATTCAAATTAATGTCATTTCTGCAAGTGAGCCTTTTTGCACAATGGAAATTTTTCTGTCCTTTGGCTAACAAAGGCAGAGCCAAACTCCAAAGAATAAGAAACTGCAACTCTGCAGTTGATTTGGCTGAGGATGTGAGCAGTTGAGTCACATCTGTTTACGCCCTGCTGCTGCTGCTGCTGCTGCTACTGTCAGCCTAACGTTCTCCCCTAAGTCACTGTGGCACAAAGCACTAGAACACCATGTTGAACACATTCCTCATGGAGGAAAACCTTTGACCATTCTGCTGTGTCTGAACTGAGTGGCAGTGCCTAGATATAGCAGTGATTAAACCCTCCATTTCATTGCACTGTGCAAGAAGACCTTCATGTTAAAAGACTGTAAATGACGTCTCTGGGAGATGAGGCAGGCAACTATACTGTAATTATTATGCTAAATTAAATGGCCTGCTGTCACTGGTATCTTTGTTGATATCTGTCCACATCGCACTGGTTTCGCAAACATGCTGAATGGAAATGTCAATGTCTTCGAAACAGTCATTATAGTATGCAAACTGAGCCGCTACAAATCCAGAGGGTTTATAAGGCCTCGCACTACTGATGCTGGCTCTGTGTTTTGCATCACTTTGTTGTACATATTTTCTGTTCTGTTGTTGTGCCTTGGTATTTAAAGACACGCAAGACACCGCTCAAAATGTGTGAAATGACGTGAAATGTCCTAAAAGTGGTGTACTATTCATCGGGCATCCCATGAGAAAATGTTGTCCAGCGAAACACCTTTTGACTGTAAAAGTAATGGTTTTGATATTAGCACCAACTCAAATAAAGTACAGCCTTCAGTCCATTATTCTGATTTTCCAGAAACAGCTCAAACACATAAAAGCACAGGCAGCGCAAAACATTTGCTCTTTTCGTAAGCGAGTCAAACATTTAGCAAGCAAGAGACCCAAAGAGATTGAAATCAGGAGAGATTAATCAAGGGCTGAAAGAGTAATTAAATGAATGTATTTGATATAGGGTGCATATCAACAACAGTTGAAGAGATAAACTAAAAGAAATGAAGCAATTAAACCCCATAGTGATGATGTTATTTTTACAAGAAAAGTCGCGCTGTAAGCCAACAGTTTGTACAGAGGGCCATGCTGACTTAGATAGAGTCAGCAAAGAGCCACAAATGAAGCCGTTTATTATGGAAAATCGGGACATTTATAAACTGACCTTTTTTATCTGGGTACAGTATTCTAGCCACCTCTACCATACAGTCTTTCAAAAAGATCACGCTGTTGTGAGCTTGTGCAGCATGAGTTGCTGATTCTTCGATGGTCGACTGCTTTGTAAAAAAAAATATTCTGCCTGGCAATTAAGTTAGAACATATAGTTTCATGGCTATTCCTTCTTTTTTTCCCACGATGCATAGTTGGCATGTTTGGTCAAAAAATGTGTCTTGATGTTGTATTCGTTGAACACTGCAACAGTTTCTTGGCATATCAAACATAACTGCCTTAAAACAGACACTTGTGATGAGGAAGCTCAGAAGGTAGAGCAGTCGTCCACTGATCGGAGGATCGGTGGTTCGATCCCTGACCCCGGCAGCGTGTCGAACTGTCCTTTCGCAAGATACTGAACCTCAAATTGCCCCCGAAGGCAGTAGATGCTGGCCACTGTTTTAGCAGCAATGCAAACTCATTGTAGTCATTCACCTAAAGATTCATTAAAATAATGCAGCCTTTTATTTATTTATTTATTTTTTGAGGACATTGCAGACCCCGATTGAGATGGTCCACAGGCAGGTTCCGGCCCTGGGACGGTGTTTTGCCCATGTGTTTTATAAGCAGTAGGCTGCAGGAAGTCCCAGTGTAGAAGCTGGTGGGGTGGAAAGTTGAAGAACAAACAGAGCTGATGAGATGTGGATGGATGCGATGTGGAGCTCGCTGGAAGCAGTGGACAGTCAGTTCTGATAAAACTAGAGGTGAATGGGGTGTAGGTGGGTCACATTGATCTGGCACCGAAATAGCAGCCAACAACAGCAGAGACAGGAATCGTTTGACACAAGCAACAAGATGATTTGCTCACAAAGGCTAATTTGAATGGTTTAAGTGAAAATGTGAGCACTGTTAAAGGAAGAGAAATCCACTTATTTGACAGATTATGACAGTTAAGACATTCAGCCTCAGAAGCCGGAGATTAATTTCTAGCCCCAGGGTGCTGTTTGTTAAGACTCCCTCCTGTGAACTCTTGATTGTATATTGCTACAATTACGTTCCACTTACACCTGGGAACACCAAGGTCCTCTGGATACAGAAGTTATCATGAATGAAAATGTTTACGTTTGACATGATCACATAATTTTACCTCTAACTGAGTGTTGAGGAGCAGCAAATGTCTCAAGTCTCTTAAAGGTTTGAATGAGTAGCTCTGACAGCATCATGGCGCAGCTTAATCTTTGAGTGCCGTGGACCAAGAGGCACAATATGGCATTACAGTCGAAATGAATCTTGAACTGAGGTGATGTGTGGCTTTGCTATTCCACTGCGTTGGTATCAAGAGCTCCCAAGAAGAGGTCTGAAGCAGACATCTCATGCAACACATCAGAAGAATTTCCAACATTGTAACATACGATGCACACCATAGTCTAAAAAAGGACTGAAACAAATTCACACAAGGTTCATTTGAGGCAGTGGGAGTGACATGCAGTACGAAGGTGCTCTTCGTCACGCACCCAGGGCATGTCAGTCTAGCATTAAACATAAAGATCTGCCAAAGGAATCTTTGTCCTCAGTGAGCAGATGTAGCGTCTGGCATGCCAGTTAACACAAGCAGCCTCACAGAGTGGCACTTTTCTTATGATATTGTATAAGAATTTACGTATTCACACAACAGCATAATCTCCAGCCTGGGGGGTTTGTTTATTGAGTTACATACCTTTATATAAGTGAAGAAATATTGTTAATAGTTGCCTTCCCTGGCAGCAGACTAAACCCTCTCCCCATTTCAAAGACAAATTGAGGATTCTATTAAATAACACTAAATTGGTGATTGCTTTGAAATTAGAAAGCACTGAGTTGCTGTCTGTAAATGAAACAAAACTTTGTTTGTGCTGCCAGCTATGCTTTTTTTTTTTTTTTTTTTTTGCATTTGAATGATAATTTCTTGCTCAAAATTAACTTTGTGTTTTCCTCCAAGCAAGAGCACTGTTTTTATTTCAGTATTCTGTTAGTGTGGATGCTTCCTTGAGGTTGCAGAAAGCATCAACAAAAGCAGCGGGGACTGTGGCTCATTTTAACGATGAGGGCCAGACTGAGGCCAGCTGTTCTGTGAGAGGGGCAAGTTGAATTAACCCTGAAACTGAAACCAAGCATGCTCACTTTTGCAATGTTGTGGGAAAAAAATTGTGAGGAAGTGAATAGATCTTATAAAAATAATACAGAGTGGGAAATGCATTTCTACTTGAAGTACCTTTGCATTGTTATTGAAACCCTAAATTAAAGTAAACCACGGCATGGCGTCACTACTTACTCTACACTACTCACGTAAGAATGTGTCTCCACATGCATCTCGAGTGACCACTTGTGTTTGGATCTCACTTCCCCGCTCTATATGCAAATAAAAGATGTACATCATTTCTGTTTGCAAAGATGAAATTGCTTTCTTTTTTTTTTATCAAGTAGCCCAAATGGAAATCAGAAAGCCTTTTTCATGAGTACTCCATCCACGAGAATCCATTATGCCTGTTGTTGTGGCTTCCAGACCAACTCTGAATGTGGTTTGATCGGATCTCAATTCATACTGAATGCATCAGTACACCTGTACCTACAGCTATCAACCTGTGATTGAATAACGAAAGACATTTTAACGTCAGGTGTAAACAGGGCCTTATTGCCAGCTTGTATCTTTATGGCTAGCCACCTCCCGAGGAATGAAACTTAGCAAAACTTTATCAAAAATTCTTTAGTTTTTCTTTCCTATCACATTTCCAACTCAACCGAATTAGCTGATCAATAAGGGTGCTCCTATTGACCACCAATCATTATTTGACCATATTTGGGCTTAGTCCGATCAGTGATCTCCATAAAGGCTGATCAAAAGAGCCAATCAAATAAAGACACGAGAGCACTGCACAATCCTGCATCATAATCTCAATCACCAAATATTTAACATTAGCTCATCTGACCATCCCTCAAACACCATCCTTTGATTGTTGACTTTGACAACTGCTCAGAAAGTGTGACTTCCTTCACATCCCAGCTGCGAATTAATCTGTGTTGTTAAGATCTGTAATGTGGTTCGGGGATGCAGATGGCATTTCAGTTTAGTCCCTAATCCTTTTAAGCCAGCCTATTCAATTGGTGGCCTGCGGGCCATACGGCCCAGAGGCAATCTTCGAGTGGCCCAGGATACATAAATCTATCCATGTAGATCTCATACTTTTTCCAGCAGCTGAAGATGGAAGTAGCTGACAGGTGAGCCATCTATCTTCCTTCTAATCCCTGTTGACAGTTGCAGAAGCACAGTACCAATCGGACAACAGGTACCCTTTACAAATCATGTCATGAGATGCAGTTCCAACCATGCTAAGCAGCTTATTGAAACATCTGCCTTTTGACAGTCACATCTAGGCAAGTGCTCAACTGAAAATACGTGTCCGTGTTGGATGTGTAAACAAGGTTTGTCACACAAACGAAGCATTTGTTACATTCCTTCAGGCAAGGCAAGTTTATTTGTATAGTACTTTTAAACAAGGCAATTCAACAAAGTGCTTTACACAAAACATGAAAGGCATCAAGACATAATGCAAAAACATAAGACAAAAAAACACATTTAGATAGAAATGAAGAGTTAAAATAGAAAATAAATAAGGATAAAAAGATAATACAAGAGCAAAAGTTACAGTGCAAGAAATGGCCAATTCTGAATTAATAAGAGGCAGTGGTAAATAGAAAACTCTTCAGGCTGGATTTAAAAGAACAGAGTTGCAGCAGACCTGCAGCTCTCTGGGAGTTTGTTCCAGATATGTGGAGCATAAAAACTGAACACTGCCTCTCCATGTTTAGGTCTGACTGAGGACAGAAAGCAGACCTGTCCCAGATGACCTGAGGGGTCTGGATGGTTCATAATGTAGCAGCAGATCAGAAATGTATTTTGGCCCTAAACCATTCAGTGCTTTATAAACCAACAGCTGTAACGGGTTATGGTAGAACCCAATTGCAGCACAATACACCACAGATTTGATTGGTAATGACTTTTGATTACAGTTCGTTTAATCTTAGTCAGTTGTTGATCCAGAAACCCGGAAGCTCCAGCGATGACAGAAGATAGAGACGTAGCAGTCTTTGGAGTAATCAATCACACTGGTGAATTGTTCTTTAAACTCACGTAGTGACGATGAGGAAGGAGAAACCCAGACAGCCACGGGAACAGGGTTGTGATAGCAGTTTACTACCGATCCAGTTCACACAAGTTTCTGGACTGTAGAACATTCAACCTCATCACATTTCAGAAGAGGAAACAACAATTTCCTATCAAAAGGAAACTTGTCCTTTAATCACATAAAACCCAAATTTCAAATGTAAATAAAAAATTAACCTTGGTACGGTATAGAATGAAATCAACAATACCTTCCTTATATGAGAAGAAAATAAATTTCAACTTGCTGACAGTTAACTTGTTACATTAGTCAACTTATGAATTGTGCTTGACACAATATCACTTGTCTTTTTAAACCAGTGAGTCCTTTTCTCAGTCCATGAAAATAGAGTACCGAACGGTCTTCGGTCCACAATTAATGAATGTCTCTCCAAAATAAAGAAAAATCAAGAGATGTCCTTTAATTGTCTTTGAGTGAAAATGAGATGCTGGCCAGCAAAATAAAAGTATATAAAGCTTTATATGTAAAGTGTGAAGGGGGGTACTTTGTTTGTAATACTCAAGAGGTCCAGAAGATGGTGTCGCGGCAGCTGCCCTCCTCAATAGCCACAGGGCAAGGACAACAGTCCCATTTCGGCACAGGTCCATCCACTAGCAGGGAAATATCACATGAGCAGGCGATACGAGGCAAGAGGCTTTGTCTTGGTGTGAACTTTGGTAGAATTTCCGCCCATGTGCCGCTTTCTCCGCATTTCTTTTAGCTGACTTTCTTTCTCATAAGTTCTGATTTTGAACAGCAACTCAGAGAAGGTGGGAGTGTTCTTGTGGGGACCATTGAGAGGTTCTTTTAGGTGCAATGTAGTTATTAATGAGTCATCCCAGTAGCCTCTGAGAAACTGCTTTAATAACTGCAAATCAGCATCCTGTTTAGCCAAGCCATTACTTTCAACGACTTCCTGTAACAGAGTTTGGAGTCTACGCAGATAGTCAGATGCTCTCTCTCCACTGTTCTGATGGGTCTCTAAAAACTGAATATACAGCAACATTAAAACAGCATGAGCTGGCTAAAATAACAGCTGGGTTACATTAAGATCTGAGAACTGGAGTGACATGGTCCACTTTCTTGGTCTTAGTGAGGACTGGAGCAGCAGCAGCGTTCCGAATCAGCTGCAGCTGTCTGATCGATTTTTTACGGAGACTTGTGAACACACCATTACAGTAGTCGAATAAAGATAAACACATGGACAAGTTTTTCCAGATCCTGCTGAGACATGAGTTCTTTAATCCTCGATATGTTCTTGAGGTGATAGTAGGCTGACTTTGTTATTGCCTTAATGTAGGTGTTCAGATTCAGGTCTGACTCCATGACTACACCAAGATTTCTGGATTGGTTTGTGGTCTTCATCTTTAACAAGCTGAGCACTGACTTTTAATCATTCTTCCCTTTCTCCAAAAACAATGAATTAAGTTTTGTCTTTGTTTAATTGAAGAAAATTCTGACACATCCAATCGATGATGTGTTCAATGCACTTACTCAGAGTTTGTATCGGATTATAGTCCCCTGGTGATATTGTAATGTAAATTTGTATCATCTGCATAATTAGGTTAAACATATTTTGTTGTTTTCCATGATTTGAGCTAGTGGGAGCATGTAGATGTTGAACAGAAGAGGCCCCAGAATGGAGCCGTGGGGAACTCCGCATGTCACTTTTGTCCACTCAAATGTGTAATTACCTATGGACACAAAGTAGTCCCTGTCCTCAAGTACAATCCAAACCAGCTTAGTACTGTGTCAGAAAGTCCCACCCAGTTTTCCAGTCTGTCTAGCAATATGTTGTGGTCCACTGTGGCAGTTGAGATGGGCCTGTAATTGTGTATTACTGATTTGTCAAGATTGTTCTTTTTTAAGAGTGGCTTGATGACGGCAGTTTTCAGGCCCTGTGGGAACACACCTGAGAGGAGAGATGTGTTGACAATATGTAGAAGGTCTGAGGCCATGCAGTTAGAAACATTTTTGAAAAAGCCTGTTGGCAGGATATCAAGGCAGCAGGAGGAGGATTTCAGATGTTGTATAATGTCCTTTAAGTTTTTCTGGTTAATAGGATTGAATTGTGTCATGTTACTTGTATTGATTTTAATTGGACACTAGGGGCAACACATATACTGTAGTTGGCACTGACTGCTTGTCTGATTTTCTGAATTTTGTCAGGGAAGAAGGAGGCAAATTCATTGCAGACCCTGGTGAATAGTGTGTTCAGTGTGTAGTAGGAGGCGTAGTGTTAAAAAAAAATAAAAAAGTTTAAAAGACTGCTGAAAATCTCTGGCTCATCTACATGTCCTGGTTTTAGAATATGGCCCATTTGAATTTATGATTGATTAAGGCAGGGCACCTTAAAGACACATGATAGCTGCAGTTTATGTTATTTATTTCCACCTTGTATCCAGGAATGGAAATTTTAATAAAGGTTCACAAGGTTCAAGCTGGAAAAGGCAACAAATATGATTGTGGTCTAAGATGACAGAGAAACAATTTTACATGGCTCTATCTTTGACTGTAAAATACTTATCAGCTGAGTTTTAACTTACGATGAAATGTAGCCCAAATAGTCCTGATATGCAGTATATTGGATAGTGATCCCTTGCCATCTATCCTGTGCTGTTTGGGATCTATTGTAGATACCACAACAGCAAAACCTCTCTACTTGCAGGCTTCATCTTCCCCAGAGATGTCAAGCTCACATTGTGGAGAAAATCTATGTGAACAGAATGCAGCAAAGGGCATGTATGTTCTGCAGTTAATCGTTTGTCTCCAATGTTTTTTCTAACATTGTAACTTGTA
Organism: Hollardia meadi; assembly: GCA_037974645.1. NCBI lineage: Eukaryota > Metazoa > Chordata > Actinopteri > Tetraodontiformes > Triacanthodidae > Hollardia > Hollardia meadi. The sequence goes on from JBBPCS010040666.1 coordinate 9,762, forward strand.
ACTTTTTAACATAAACATGTGGAATTTTAGCATAATAAATAGGGCTGTGGTGTTTGGGAGCACAAAGGTAACTCTTTACAATAAGGTGTACTAGATCATACTGTGTATATAATCAAGGGACTAACTGATGAAATTATATCACTTTGCAGAAACAGTAGATGTAGATCTGAGGTAGGCATTGAAACGGTTTCATTATTCATTTTGGCAATTGCTGGTTCCACTCCCAATATGAAATTTGAGCTATGTTCAAATTAGGGCTGCACGATCATGACCAAAATGAGAATCACTATTAGAGATGCACCATATTTATCGGATTAATAAATTATCGGCCCGGTAATGGGAGATTTTATAATATCTGTTATTGGCCGATAATTAAATCATTAGCTGATAAACAGAGTTGATAATACAAAACCAAATTGCTTTCATTGACATAACAAGCGCAGCATCTACACACTCTGATGTAGTAGCTGGCAGTAAAAATATTGAGATCACGATTATTTATCACAATTAAAAACTAAATACCTCTCTCACTTCCAATGCGCAATGTACAAATCTTTGAATCAAAGACTTTTTTTTCGGTGCATCTCCAAGAAGCATTAGCTCAGCTTGTTTCCAGGTTCTCATGTTGTTTATAGGTTAGGATTTACTCAGCGTTCATCGTTCACAAAGGTTTTACAGAGAGCCAAATTGTCCGCAGATGTCTCCTCCTCTCCAAAACAAACTGACCTTAAAAATCAATGTTTCTCTGATAACTTAAGGTCCAGACATCCTATGACTAAAATCCTTCATCAGTTCAAAAGAGAGAGCATTAATTAAAATGACCAAGATCTTAAAAGTGACGTTGACATCACATGAAATGGAAAGATGTCGGCTGGAAATGTTTTAAGTACTAAGAAGTACTTAAGAAGTACTTGATTTGATATGCAGTAGAAGTTTCTATGAGCAGAGCACGCATTTGAAAGTTCATTTACTAATCAAGATTAATATTTGATTAATTGTGTAGCCCTAGTTTAAGTTCATGTTACATGGTTTCAGGTTTACAAATTTAGAAATTAGGGTGGGAGGTGTTGCAATAACAGTGTTAATAGAATTAATTGTTAGGGAACCATGAATGTTTTTACTAAATTTCCTAACAATCCATCCAATACCTTATAGTTATTTCAATTAAAAACACCACATCATCCTCATGGGGGTGCTAGAGGAAAAGTCAGGAGAAAGTGCAAATTCCCATGGTCATCTGACAGCAGCAGTCAGACATGAGGTCCAGCCCCCATCCTCTCCCTAATAGTTTTTTTACAGTCTCAAAGTAGATTCTGCCAAATATGGAATCACAAAAACATGTAGTAGATAATATGAACTTGTTGGAGGTCTTTGGATCTAATGGAGTTTAAGTTTATTATTAGTTTGTGAAAGACACAAGCGCAGAACCTTCCCCCTTTCCAAAGCGGGTCAAATTGTATTACTGAACTGCGTACTGTCCCTTGGAATACATACCAGTAATACCATAACATGAAGTGACAACAGCAAAGGAGGAGGCTCATCCAACAGTCATCTGTTTTTCATGAGCAGCACTTTGAATTCTTTTTTTTTTTTTTCAAAGGCCAAATGTGGTGTGAGGGTGTAAACATGTAACTAAAGAACCCACAAATACAGTAACGTTAAGTATTAAATGCACAAAAAACAAATGAATGTGAACAACTTTCTTGATGAAACATTGTCTGAATCAATAAGGCTTGAAGCACTCTGATGGACAGCTGACTGAAAAGTTAGCATGTTGTTTTCTTGAATTTTCAACTCTTGTCTTAAGATAGTTGTTCACCTTTTCATTTGACTAAGAGCTGAAAATGCTGCGTCTATTGTCCTGCTAATCCCATTTATGGAATCTGTTGATTCACCTAATCAGCATCTGCAATTTGCAATTTATTTGCTCTGCTTGTACTAACTGAACAATCTCTAAACAATACATTGTGGTATACGGATGCACATCGTATGGCATACAAGGAAACCGAAAAAGGATATCAAACAACATATGCATTATTTTAAATTTAAATGAAAACGGGCTGGTTGAATAGGTAGGTCTTCCGCAGCTTCAGCGATTGTTTCTCTGTCTAATCAGCTTGCTTTGTGACACACACACAGAAGACAGATGGAACACTTGAGTACACCAATCTTTTGAAACCATTTTATGTTGCCTCATAGCTGTAATTTGCATTCTGATGATGACACGTGACGTTCTATGAATACATTTTTATGCAAAGCAGTTTTGAAGGATGGTCTGCTAAAAGAAAAATATAAGAATATGATAAAAGGCTCACACCTGTTACATTTTCTTTTAAACACCAAGGTGATGTTAATTCTAAGATTTTGTTTTCTACCACCTTCCACTCTTTCAGGTTGAACAGCAAGAAAAATATTATCTGGCACGATTGATACAACCCAGGATGCTCTTTGTCTTCCTTCTATCCATCCTCCCCCTCGACCTCTCACTGCAATCCAAGACAGGAGAGACACCTTTGGCTCTCTGCTCTGATTCGCAAAAGAACAATTTAGCAAGTTAGTGTTTGCACCTGTGAGCAGCAGTCAACTGGTGATTAATTTTATTTAATATGAATCAGTGTGATGAATTTATGTGTGTTCAGTCTCATTCTGTGCTTGTTAGCTTTATGCTTTAATTTTCTACCATGAGAGGAAATTATATCGAAGCCTGAAAAACAGTGGGAGGTGAGGCTATACTGATAATCAAGGATGTATAGTTCAGTTTAGTGTCATATAATAGGAAAAGAAGTACTTAATCATTCGTCCTGGATGCAGTAAGTGGGTCTCCCAGGCCTTCATTAACCTATGCCCTGTCACATTTTAATGGTTATTTGCAGTAAATCCTGCATTAACCTGCAGTTGTACACAGTGCTTTTTTTTTTGCACAATATGAATTACATTTTCCAGACTCTTAATCTGTAATCTGACTCTATTCATATTTAGCAAACATGAAAAGATTTCGGATGATGTTGTGCAAATCCAAATTTACACCGTGTTTGTGTAATTGTTTTATGGCAATTAGTTCAAAAGCTTGCGTGGTTGAATATAAAGTTAGCATTATAATTGATGTTCGATGTTTAATTTGTCCAGATGGACTCGCGCTCATTTTTCATAGAGATTAATCCCCATGATATCATGGACCTCAAATGAGCTCTTTGGATCCACCATATGCCATATATGCTGTTTGTCCCACTGCAAGTTCATGCTTGAGTCACAGAGAGATTATTTATAAATGGTTTGAAATCTGTTCCTCTTTTACAAGTTTATGCACTATCCTATGTTACCACAGAAAAGTGATACACAGTAATAATATCTCTGAGGTATCGAAGGAGGTATCTCATTGGAATAGAAATAAAGATGACAGAGCAGTCTATTATGTTACAAACAATGTAGCTCAAAAAAGGATGAATGAATAAATGGATGGATGAATGGACAAGCCATCAACAAGAACTAAATCATGAACGTTCCCACTTTAATTCATTTAGTTGCCATTGTATTTCTGTTATTTTACCCCGACAGGCTACAATAAAAATGTAAAGTCTTCAATTTTAGTCTTGAATTGAAAAGCTTCAATTGTTACAAGATACTAGTGGAGCATTTAGCAGCTAAAGAGCCAGATTTTTCTTTGGAGCTGGTGGAGACCAAACCAGAACCAAAAGGAGAGTGAATGCTGGTCTTCCATGAGGTGGACAGAACATGATTCCAAATGAATGCTATATAATTTTCCATGTCTGTCTTATGTCAGCGGAATTAAGGCAGGTTTTTTTGTGTTGTTTTTTTTTGTTTTTTAAACAACAACAAAACACACCATGCCTAGAAACTCAAACTATCTAGATTTGGCATCTAAAAAAGCATTTAAACTTCATGAGACATCATAATAAAATTGAAACATGCAATCATTATATCCTCTAAGGGGTGGCAGCTCTTTAGACAGCTTGTTGCCCCACTTGGGAGCTAACATGAATAAAGAAAATGCACAAAAGATATTTTAGCTTTAACAAACTATTTTTAATCTGCTCCTTTACATCAGAATTTGTCAGCACGGTCTATAAATAATATTTACTGTGTGGCCTGTTGTATATTCTCATGCTTGTTCACCTCTGAGGAGTCATCTGCTGCAATCCATAATTAAAGACCTTTTCATTTATATGTATGTCCACTGTCTGCAGTGTTAGATGATATGTTATATTTTAAATGAGGCAGAGCACAGGATTTTTCCCATCTCCCCTTTCAGCACTTGGTTTGGCATCCATAAAATTCTTCTCTTTTCCATAGACATCAGTTGTATGTCACTTTCATACTTAAAACTTTCCATCTTCCTGCCTTCTCCCTTTCCCTGGTTGATCTAAGGGTGCTTTCACACCGAGCTCATTTGGAGTAGTTGTTTTGAAACCAGGAGCATTTCCCCCAAAGATCGATTTGTTTGGGCATAATGTTAACACAGCCAATCGCTCAAAAAAAGTAGCAGACCGAGATCGCCAAGACAGGGTGGTCTACTGGCCAACCCAACTGCTGGACTTTATGATGGCAGATATGTGATTTTAGCATGATTTCAAAAGCTAAACTACTAATAAATCCATCTGCCAATGGTGAGATCTGTTCAGGAAGTGGTCTTATGATATGTGAAAGCCGTCTATATATTTATGCAAATCATTTGTTAATCATTGTGACAGGTTTGCACATCAGCCTGGGTTGCTGTTAAAACTGCTCTGCTTGTATCCTCCTCCATGTACTCAGTTCATATAGTTGATTAAATATGCACATCAGAGGCATTAAAGTATAAACTTGTGTCAGTCATCAGAGTTAGATTTCCCCACATGTTTCCTGATGATGCACTGTGTTATAAAATGTTGAGTTGAGTTGAGTTGTAAAAAAAAAACGAAAACAGACCATGTGAAAAGGAACTAAAATGCAACAATATTGAATTTTTCCCCTTGTTCCGGAACAAATGAACCAAACGACAGGTGAGAAAACACAACCCTGGTCATTTAACACTCAGTTGTCATCCCTCTAATCTCTCTCAGCACCTGTTTCAGATGCCACCTCTCCTTGAATGAAACTTGAAGAGGAGATTCAAAAGGGTCGGCAAATGAATGTCACCTCAGTTTAACCGTCGTACAGCAGTCACAAATACACTTCGGAGAGTCTCTTCCATCAGCAGGTGTTATTTTAACAATGACTTCCGCAGCTCTGCACTGAGAGGGAAGTGAAATCTCCATTGGGATCAGGGGGGGAGCAGCCATCAGAAAGATGTTCAATTTTCAAGACAGTTCATACTCATTAAGATCATTGTGTAAAGCATACATGCTCAAACGAAAAAAGGAAAAAGTTTAATTGGAATTTTATCATGCAGGCTTTCTTATTCTTTTTTGTCTGTGGTCTATTGATAGACTTCTTTCCCTGACTGTGAAATATCTGTCTTTGGGCAAATCTTCTTCATTCTGAATCCCTAATTCATGTTTTTCATGCCCTTACACTGCCACCTTCTCTCAATTGTTAAAGGCTTTTTTCAACATTAGTGTTCCAGTATTATCCAGTATTAATCCCTGGCATGTAGGTGTGGCAGCAGATGCCTCAGAGGTACTAACATTAATCTGGATATCACTGCATCTCTCATATTGGTCTTTCTTACAATTATTTTCCCTCCTCTACACTTTGTATACCTTTGGTCATTTGTCTCTAATATAATTGTATTACTCTGTCTGTGTCTGCAGAATAATGCAGGCCCTTATGATGGATGGTATGTACACTACAGCAACATACTGTATGTCAGAAAGAGGCCTGAAATTAATGTTAATGCACATTCAACTCCTGGATAAACAGACTGAAAATACTCAATGCATTTTTAATATTCCCTCTAGGCATACCGGATTTATGGAATTTTAGATGGTAGAACACAGTATATCACATAGAAAATGAATAGTATTGAAACAATTCAAGCGATAAATCCAATATGTCAATATGGAGATGGATATTGTAGAAATGGCATTTTACCAAGTGTCTACAAAATCAATAAAGAGAGCAAACTAAAGTGAAGAAAATGAGACAAATTACATTAAAAAAAAATATTATTTGAAAAACTATCTGTGCAAAATATGCAAACTATTATCATACATTGAATATATATGAAAGATCTTTTTTCTTTGACAAATAGCAAAATGGCGCTTTGTCGTGAAAACTAGACGTCAAAAAAATGTAGAAAACAAAACAATGTGCAATTTGATGTTTAAAGTCTCTCATTGTCAGTTGGTGAGTACTATCTCTTATGGGGTATAAAGGAAAAAAAAATTCAGGTGTGTGCATTTTCTGTGTCTGCTTTAATCAAGTTTAGCATGTGACGCCCGGGGAATGAGAACGGGCTGACTTCACCATTAATACAATTATTCTCAGTTATCAGGTTGCATGGTAAGTGCACGTGGAAGACTTCTGTGATAGCACGTATTCATTTAAATCTATTGAGCCACCTTTTGGCTTTTCTGAAAGATTTGACAACATTCCCTGATGTTGTTGGAGAGGAAAGAGAGTGCTTTGTGTGCTGGTTACCTCTGAATAATACACATGCTGCTTGATTTACATTTAGACTTATCATTCAGCTTGCCAAGCAGCATTTTTGTTCAGCAATATGTATCCTGTTGAGTGTAAGACAGGTCACTCGCCACTGCCTTTTCTTACTAACAAGCCAAACTAATATTCTAATCATTAACTCCATCACCTCCATGAAGGAGCGATTATGCATCCTGCCCACATTACTTGTTTTAAGGGTCTTCCATGCTGAGGCAAATTCCACTACAGCCATACATACATATAACATGTGGAGTGTGGATAATTTGTAATCAATACTGTATGTATATGCATTGTCCTTGAAGTCTTTAGAGCATGTTTTGTATGCAGAGATGCACCTCGCCTCGGCAATTCAATTAAGAGCATACAGTATGCTTGTAGAGGCAAAATCTATAACTGTGGCATGCAGCTGATTAGCAGTCAAACGTGACTTGCTAATCAGCTTTTGTGCCTAAAAGAAAAAATGTCAATCAAATTATGTTTCTGAATTAAATTCCACAGAGGTGAGACGAGTGCTGTACAAATTTGTATTTTTAATTTTAATTTTGTTCCATATATTTAAAGTATTTGCCTGAAGGTTTTTAATGCATTTTAGGCACACGGTGAACAAACTTGAAGCCAAGTAAAAAACTTCCAGAAACGTTGTGATTGTTATTTGATATCATGAGTTAATATTAGCTGACTTTTTCCTTTTCTTATATTTTATTTCCTGCAATGGAATGAATTACTTAATCTGAATTTAGGTAGAAATGATTTCTTAATTGTAAATTGTAAATTTATGTACATGTATGTATGTGTGTGTATGTGTTATGTTTATTGTAAATTTATGGTTATTGTTATTATGTTTGTAAAAGCAAGATACACTTGCTATTTATTTTGTGTTCAATAAAAAAAAAAGAAAAAAAAACTTCCAGAAGCTGACTGTTTCTGTAACACATAAGGAATATAGATGCATTCTCTGAAAAGTTGCTCTATAGTGAGGATGTGGTTACATCTTCAGCTCATTTTCTTTGATATTAACCACAGAAAATATGGTAAATGTGACTTTTTATTTGCATTTGGCTCAAGTTCAAATTCACAGTTTCAAGCCCAACAAAACATGTATACAAGACTCACAAGTAGCTCTATGCTGGAGGCCATTCTGCCAGGTTACAGACATCAGTTGCACCATGTTCTTGTTACTAACACAGGACAACGTTTCAGGAGTGTGTGGACTTGTTCTAAATTTGCCCTCAGTTACACTTTGCACTGCCCCCATGTAGATGCTTGGTGACAGCACTGTGCATTCAGAGACAGGTAACGCCTCAGAGGTTAGCATTCTCATCTTTTGTGGAAATGTTTTGTTTTCAAAGTGTCTACAATCCAATTGTCAAGCCTTTGCAGGTGTTCAGTCCCACAGAGGCCGCATGAGATTTGGCAGTATCTCCATATTAAAAGAGGCAATTTTGGCATGACACAAAAAGAAAAGTGACGCTTGTTATAAAATGTAGGCGGATGAATGATAAATGGTAGTAAATGAGATGTTTGGCACAGTGCAACTGTTCGAACTATTTCAAGCCTGTCTCTTTGACTTTCTCTTATTTTCTTATGCAACCAGACCATTACCACCCTTCTCGTTCCATGGTCATAGCCAAAGACCAGATACAGATACAGGGGAATTAGCATAAATAATTGTAAACACTGCACAACTATGTAAAGAGCTATATGTATGAAGAGATCATATCTAAGGACATAGAGGTATGCAAAGAGAAAAGGAAAAAGTGCATTCAGACCCAAGAGGAAATAGTTTTAAAAAAGCTCTATCAGCTCCATCTATGCTTACAAGTCCTGATAAGACAATCTAATCACTTGTAGGTGTGATAGTGAAAAGGTCATTTAAGCTCCATCGATGCAGCAATAATGGGATGGTAAGACTTTTCCATTATATAGATAGTGTTCATACACTAGAAATTGAAAAATGGTAAATAAATGGGCTGCGTTTATATAGCACTTTTCTAGTTTTACCGTGCACTCATAGTGCTTCACACTACAAGTCAGCATTCACACACACATTCATACACTGGTAGCAGAGACTACCTTGCAAGTTGCCACCTGCTCATCCGGAGCGTTCAACATTCACACGTGCACTCACACACTGATGGCACAGCATCGGGAGCAATTTTGGGTTCAGTTTCTTGCCACTTCGACATGTAGATTTCTGATCACTGGAACTCCACTATAAATCCTGAGCCACACACACACACAAAAACCATATACTTACATAATCTATCCATCCACTCTGGAAGACTGCCAGATGTGTTTGGAAGCTCCAGGTAAAGCTTGTAAGGAGACAAGGTTTTTTAAATCAACAAAAGTGTATTTTTTATTTTATTTATTTTATATTTTATATTTTAACAAGATTTTATTTAAAATTTCCTTCAGATATATCCATCATGTACACTTCTAGCGAGGGAAAGAGAATATTATATTTAAGTGAAAGTGCTGTAACTATAAAGAAATTTCACTCAAGTAAAAAGTAGGTTTTTTAAAATGTACTCTGTGTAAACACACTGTGATACTAATTAAACTTCATGGAAATTCCTTCCAAAGACTCCTCTTATACTTCTACAACTTTCTTATTGTGCAATATGTCAAATAAACGAGTAATGTCCAACGAGGCCCAAGGAAAAATATTTAGTTCCTGGGAGGCTCAAGATAAAAAGAAAAATCAAAGTCACCCCCCACCTCCGTCCTCTGAAATATAAAAACAGTACCTAATGAGAATAAATGGAATTTGTTACTTTCACCTCTGTACATTTCTAATACTGTATCAAAAAAACAGAAATGCACAATCCTAACAATAACCAACACAAAAAGAACGCATAGCCAATTCATCAAGTACACAAAACAAACACTACTTCACAAACACCTCATTAATCATGCCAGCTTAAGTGACATACATCAAAAAAAATTTATCAATATGTCGACTACTCCCTTTTATCCATAACAAGTTAAATGTAAAACTGAACATAACATTTAATTTAACACTAATAAACAGATTTAAGCTTATATTAAGAAACAAAAGCTCTTCTGGCAACACTGCTCACATCTTGTTTCTGCCCTCCCCAGGTGCCCCAAAAATCAGATATTGCAGGTTTAAAGATCTGAATCAAGACACAAAAATGCATTATTTTTCCGATCATCATAAATGCTCAGATTACTATTTTAATGTTTGAGATTTAATGTACTCCCAAGTGTCCCCAAGTAACTCTTTTCTATATTCTCCACATTCTAATGATGATACGTTTCATTTGGCATATGGGTTCTCCATAATAAGTTTTCTCACAGGAAAAAATAATCGGTGGTGATGTGAAACAAAGTCATTTTTCTTTTCAAATCGTAACAAAGCTGTGTTTTGCCGTAACTGCCTTTGATTTTATAACTAAATTTACTATATTTTAGCTTGCAGTGTCTAAAACTATATTTTAAAGCATTGTTTTTGATCTCTTGTTTTTCATACTTGCAATAAATGAAATGAAATTTTTTTTATACCTATTTTCATTCTTTACACTGTTTCCAGCCTTGTGTCATTTCCTCTTATGATAATACTGACAGTGGTGAAAAAAATACTCACATCCTTTACTTGAGTAAAATTAATAGTGTAAAAATATTAAGTTACAAGTACAACACATATATTAAAGTTGTAATTTAATACTTAAGCTGCACTTAAGTATTAAAGCTTACAGCTTGGAATGGGCCCTCACACCCTGGCATCCATCAGGAGGCGCAGCAGCCACAGCCCCATTATGGGTCAACAAACGGAAATCAAAAAAAATGAACATGAAAATCAAAATAGCCAACTTGGTGTTGGGCTTATGGTATGGCTCCAGGAGACTTATTTGTAGTTCTAAATATGATACACAGGCCTATTTTGTAGATCTAGGTAAAAACCAAGCAGCAACCTCCGGGGCTGAAAAATGAAGCCAATGCGGAAGTGCCAAAAACTGCAATTCCTTGAACAGCCACTTGAGGCTGGCTCCAAAAGGGAGTCAATCTCCATAAGCCCCCATGTTAAAATGCCCAACTCTACAGCAGAAATAAACATGTTTACAGCCTGGTACAAAAAACTGTTTTGGTCTCTATAGCTAATTTCCCCGTTCATGA
>JBBPCS010040717.1:0-20496 GCA_037974645.1 Hollardia meadi
AGAAATCTCTACAGCCGATATCTCCAAAACTCAGCAGCTCACAACAAAATAATGTAGATGGATAAACAGCCCTTCAGATAAGTGATAAGTTCATATATGTATTTTTGATTTTGAGGGTTAACTGGTTCTTAAATATTAATCAGTGGATGCTGTTTATCAACAAACTCTCAACATTATACTGCCTTATGCCTCTACAAAATGGAAATGCCATGTGCTTTATTTTATATAAGGTTTATGACTGGATTCCATGTGTGTCGTAACATTCAATCCAACAGATAACTACTGAGAGTGCTAAATCATCGTCACTGGATCTGCGTCCTAACTACCACAATGAGACTACGAAGATGATGGAGCAAGGAGAAAGAGCCGTGCAGGTCCTGGACAGAGCTGACAATGTAGGGGCTAACTTGGCATTATTGTAAAATATGTAACTCCCAGACTAAACCCTTTCATCTTTTAGAGGCCATTTGTTTTCATTAATGGCGAAAACACAGTTTTGTTTACAAAGTTATGCCTGGGGGTTTAGGAATGGGTTGTAGGAACACGTACAAGGAACACATTACTGTGACTGTTGTTTCAGTGATTGTAGGGATGAGATTCTTTCCCCCATAATGAAAAATACCAGTGTAATTCTTTTTCTTTTGGAGGTCTGACACAATATGTCGCCCTTTTTTTTGCCATTCATAGGAAACTGATAACAAAACAGGAGAGATTCATCTTTCACACATCCACATGGAGGTCTCTGGCCAGTGGAACAGCGTGGATCACGTGAGTCTTGTGCCTTCCCTGTCTATGTGGTCTTTGTGAATAATTTGAAGACTTTGGGCTCAAAGCATGATAGTCCTATGGTTCCAGGTTTCAGTCCAAACGCTGACATTATTAAAATTACAATATCAGATTAAGTTGTATTTCTCATGAGAGTGGGCTCTTTGACTGAGCATACAGCAGTGCAACGTGTTGGGTCTGCATGTCCAGCTGACAGCCTGTTGCCTCAGGATTACAGAAACATGTGTTTGTTTTTCAGGCAGAAACACGAAGTGCAGCTGCTCCAGTTTCAGACCAAAATGTTTCTCTTTCCAAAGTAATGAAGCAAGCTGTACAGGCAGCCCTTTGGAAACACAGATAAAGGCTTTATCATGTCTCATCACATTCCAATGAGCATCAGTCACATGCTATTTTTCATTGAAAAAATATGTCAGTTTATTGAGAGCACTTAATGAAATGCATCGACATTAACAGTTTCCCTCAGTTTTGTCAAAAACCGTAGTGTCCGAAAGGAAGAAACAGAGTGATTCTTAAAACTGTGGCTGTATTCAGTCTCAACTTGTTTTTATTAACAATGAGATCATCCAGCAAACAGACCTACTGTATACTTTTCATAGTTTCAGCCAACAGAAGACCAGCTTGGATTGAGGTCATTATTGCTGCCTGCTGCCTGTTTTGCCATTTTACTTTACAACGGTGGTTTTGATCTTTTGCTTTCCTGGCAGCTGTACAGAAAGTGGTTCAGTTAATTGAGCTTGCTGCTGGAAAAAAAAAAAAACTGCCAGGGAAACAAGTACTAAGCCTGCAAGCCAGGCAGGGTAAGGTCTGCTCTTCTAAAATGACTAACTGTGTAGACATTTCCCCCCAACTACATGGAGTCACATTTTAATCACACTTAGAAAGTCACAGTAAAGATGGTTGACTCTACACCTCATAGAAACTACCAGGAAACGTTTTGTTTATATGATTTTAAGATGAAATGACATCTGGGATCAAACTGGGACACACATGGCTGAAATGTTTTCGATGTCACATAGTACTGTTATTTTAATGGGATTGTATTGGCTAGAAGGTTTAGGTGATTTTACTTGTAAATTTTCCCACTTTATAACTGGCATCTAAAGCTGTTATAGCTTTCATACGGAGGTCTAAAAAACTAAACTGTAAAAACTAAACTTATGTTAAACTTGGAAGTCTTTTCACCATCAGATCAACAAATGGTGCATTTTTTATTTTGGTGAGTCAAAGGTCAAAAGACATATGGCCAAAACCACATGGTTTGCTTAGAGTAAAAATGTTTTAAACATTTGTGGCAACTATGTTTATTTGTTGTTTACAAGTTATTTCAGATACTATCTCACACTCTGCAGTTATCAAAGACAAAACAAGTCTTTCTTGTACATGACTCCTCTCATAATTATGATTCAGCATCTCATGATTATGAGGTCTGTATCCTAATTAAAATAAAGCTGCTGTATCTATATCTATCTTGTAGCTAATTAGGATTTAGTATCTCATAGTTTAGAGATTTGTATCTGATCAATGTAAAAGATCATTCTACAAATGTTGTCATTTCCAGATAGCTTTCTGGTAATTATGAGGGTACGGGTAAACTGGTGCGCAAGTGGACAGGCAGGTAGGCAGTCCAATCATTTCAGGAACTTGATACCGCGGCTTCGCTACTGTGCATACTCTGGCTCCAAATGGGCAAGATGGCAGTGCGCGTATCCGGGATATTTTGGCTTCATTTTTGGACAATGGGAGGAAGTGGAGACGCGTCGTCCATCTTTATTTATGTCAATGGTGAGAATGTGCAGTCCATGAATACACATGAATTGACACTGAAATAAAATTCTTCGTCTGCACTGAGGAACCATTGATATGGTCAACATTGAAACAGCACAAATAGAGACGATTACAGAAAAAAAATCATGTCTGTCTGAAGTTCCAATGACGAGACAACCCAGTGCAAGGTAACAAGAACACGCACGATGCGGGACATAAGGCGTGTCCCCAGGTGAAATACCGTGGTTTTAGGGAGTCCCAGTAACACATATTGACTTCTTTCTTCTTACCAAAATCCTTTTTCTGTACACCCTCTGGCATTTGGGATCGATTGGATAAGATGTTTATCATTAAGGGCCTAAGGGCATAAGTACTGAGTCTATAAGACTAATGACAGCTGTAGTCATTTCGCATTTATTAAGATAACTGCAGGTTTTTGTGGGCAGTGTGGTCCATGTTTGTAGTTTCCAGTGAATCTCAGTAATACAACATATCTCAAAGCTACCAGAGTAAAATATTTTCCATTATATTTCCAAAGAAAGTGTTATGAAACTGAATGTCTCAGGTGGAGGACTGGGTGTTAACAGGGGAAAGGTGTTGTCTGAGTTAGAACTTGTGGAAAGATTTAACATCTGAGGCACACGGTTAATAAGTGAGCATACTGAATATTTTGAAGACGGTTTCACAGAGCAGTTGGTAGCAGAAATGCAGCAGATATGCTCAAGTCACTACCATTATGAGTAGCCCTGTTTAATAATACAGATTCTGCTGATTGCCTCTTGATCCTGTTTCTGACTAATACATTCCATTCAGCCTCAATAATGCATGCTGGCTCAGACACTTGGCTCTGTTTCTATGCTGATTTCCCAGAGGCAGCACACACAAGATAAAGACAAAAAAAAACCCATGAAAACGGTGAGTTCACTGCAGGCCAGCGCTGTTTTTGGCAGACACTGTTTCCTCTGACAACTGGAAAAGAGTCCAGATATCTTATTAGCATTTCAAAATTTGACAAGAAAAGCCCAACTAGTCAGATTTATACTAAAACCCTTAAATTCTTTTAAAAAATCATAGGTGGTAAAAAATACACATTTTTTTACTCTTAGTAGCTGCAGTCACAAGAGAAGTCTCACAACACTTTTGTTCTCTTGTGGTATTCACATTTGAGCAAGAAATGTTTTGATGAAGAAATCAAGTGTCGTGAAGAGAGAGGAGTGAAAATTCTTCAGATTTAGCCCTTCTGTATAATTCAGATTTCACTTATGTTGGCCATCAGACATGGGGAAGGACTGTGATTGGCAGAAACACATCTCCAGAAACCATCAACCACTTGGAAGCATTGACATAAATACAGATGAACGATGCAGCTCTTCTTCTTCCCACTGTACTAAAATGAAGCCAAAATATCCCGGATACGGGCATTCCTATCTTGTGCTGGTGACGTCATTTGCAGCCAGAGTCTGTGCAGTAGTAATCGAGCGGTGGCGTCACGGTATAAAGTTCCCACCCACACAGCCGCCCGCCCAATCACAAGGACGGTTTAGTTGTCAATCATTACTTTTCACCCTCTTTTTATAGCATCAAATAACCAGTTAAAAAATAAATTTATCAGAAAAATTTAAACTTGAACATGCATCAGGGTGATAGGAACTGCCTAAAATGATAGAAATCATTTTGGGAAAATTTATTTAGTATGCACAGTTTTCAGTTTGGCCCATGCTCCATCTGCTAACATAGAGGTGGTGGGATTTATGACCTCTACTGCAGCCCACCACCAGGGGGCGATCAAGATGTTTTGGCTTCACTTCTGGGGAGCTCTCATGTCGTCCATGTTTATTTTACAGTCAATGCTGGGAACTCACTAAGTGCGGTTGCAGTTGACAACAGTGTCATTTAGGAAAATGTAAACCATTATTGTACTGAATTTGGTGAGTGGTTCTTGATAGTGATATTGCACTGCTATCAGAATGACGTATTTTTTAGATTAATGCAATTATTGTCTAAAACTAAACAGAACACCATTCAAATTAAAAGGTTTAAGTGGTGATTTTTGTTTCAATACAAGAGAGAGGAGGCTAATTATTTGCAATGACAATATTTAAATGAACACAAATCCTCATGTAGCCTAGTTCGACCCACTTTTTCAATGTGACTGACGATATATGCAACTCTCAACCCAGGAATGCATGGTGGATGAGGACTGTGGGGACCTGAAATACTGCCTGTATGAGATTGAGAACTCCAAGTGCCTCCCCTGCATACCAACGGACATGGTGAGGAGTCAGTCAGTGCTGGCTTTTGTGATTAATTGTTGAGTTAAAGTTTTTTTTTTTTAAATTTCAACAGTGGATCAAATGATCATGTACAATGTGAAAGGTGTCGCTCATAGTGACAAGTTGAGAAAAAATCACCTGTCTCTGGAGTCCCCCTCTGCAAATCTATGGGCCCTTTTAGCGTCTCTCAGCTCATTGTTTTGATTCAGTCTAGCTGCTCTTGTCAATCTTGTAACTGATCATACAGTTTTCTACATGACTAGCCCTAAATGACAAAGTTAGTGTCAACCTGGGGAAAACAGTGGAGCATTCAGCTACTATAGAGCCATATTTTTAGAGTCACATTTCTCATAAAGCATTTGCATCTGGTCACAAGTAATACCTTTGCTTCTTGGGTATAAGCCACTGAAAAGCATAAATAGTGAAAGTATGAAGATTAGAATGGCTAAATCCAAATGTTTGGACTTCATGCTCTTGCAGACTGGCAGATTTTGTGTTCCGTGGAAGTCTGCGAGTGCTGAGGGCTGTTCAAACCCATAATTGATCCAGTTCACAAGTTCTCTCAAGCGGACTTTCTTTAGACTTCTATAGAGTCCACTTGGAGTGCATGAAGGAAGTTGTTATGAATGTGTTAAAGAATTACTTTATTAAAATATTACTTGAATCTTGCAGGCAAGATAATATTCAAGCACATCATAACACAGAAATGTTTATAAGCTATAGAAGTAGTCAAAATGCATTTTATTATTGTAGCCTTAAGTCCTGTCTATCAGGTCTCAGTCATTTGGATTTAGCCTATCTTTGTTCACCTGTAGGAACAGCACCCTCTTTCTGCTCTGTGCCATAAACTCCCTTTGTTCTGTTAAGCAACCCAGCAGCAGAGTCTATATATAATGTGACCCACTGCTACATAATACAGAGGTCATGTAAACATTCATTATCATGACAAAGTGTTTCCACGTGCAAAAAATAGTAAAAGCAATGTTAGCTGAGGTGTTAATCCTCAAAAACAAAATGTCATTAATATCTCAATGTTAAAAAGCTACACTAAGTGCTTTTTACTATAAATACTAAAAAGGATGCATGTGTGTGGAT
The DNA here is from genome assembly GCA_037974645.1 of Hollardia meadi. Classification (NCBI taxonomy): domain Eukaryota; kingdom Metazoa; phylum Chordata; class Actinopteri; order Tetraodontiformes; family Triacanthodidae; genus Hollardia; species Hollardia meadi. The sequence continues at coordinate 5,919 of JBBPCS010040717.1, forward strand.
GATCATACAAAAATACATTGACCATGACTGCAGCAACAGACCATGTGTGCTTTACATACTTGTTTGCATATCTGACTGTGTGTCCTCGCATACGTAGCCCTGCACCAAAGATGAGGAGTGTTGCTCAGATCAGATGTGTGTGTGGGGCCAGTGTACAGTCAATGCCACCGAAGGAACAGAAGGAACCATCTGTCAGGGTCAGAGCGACTGCAGGCCGGACCTCTGCTGTGCCTTTCAACGAGGTGAGCTTAACAGTGACACTGTCAAAAACTGACCCAGAAAACAAGACCTACTTTAACCGTAAGAGGGGGCCACTTCTTCTCCACATACAAGTTAAGGTCAAAATGATTCAAGGAAATGACCAGTACCAAAAGTGTTTATACTATGATTACTTCCAAAAGAACAAAAACAAAATCTCTGGCAATCAATAGTCAATTTGTAACCTTTTTGACTCACAACTGTCACATGTCACAACCTCTTAGTGTAGTTCCTAACTAGGTTGGCACATCAGATCAAAGCCCATTCCTCCATGGCAAATTGTTCCAGCTCATCAAAATGATGTGGTTTTTGAGCATGGACCTTAACCTTGAACCACGGATTCCCAATAGGATTGAGATCTGGGCTTTGAGGGGGCCACTCCAGGACCTTGATTTTGGTGTCTTTCAAACAGTTTTGGACCAACTCGGATGTGTGCTTCAGGTCATTGTCTTGCAGGAAGACCCAACGGCGACCTAAAGCCAGACTGGCAGCAGATTTCTTCACATTATCCTTCAAAATGTCAACATAATTTTTTTTCTTCATGACCCCATGCACCCGAACAAGGTTCCCTGTGCCTGAAGCAGCATAACAGCCCCTGAAAGCTAAAAATTTCAATTTGCTACCAAAATCTTGAAGAAATCACATGGGAGTCATCATTTTGACCAATACGTTTATTATACAGCAAACCTGAAGGGTTTTGTTTTAAATCAAAATGTACCAAATGATGGCCGTTACCTTTCTGCCTGTTTTGCTCTGTAAAGTTTTATGAATGATGCAAACATTGCAACATAGGGTATGTTCTTTGAAGTCATGTCCGTTGAGCTCAGGTCAAATCAGTTTAGCTCATATGTCGTTGCTCATGTAAGCTTTAATTTTTCCTATTCTTTTTTCTACAATCCAACTTAATCTCAGTTATTCTTCTGTTGCTTCTCATATCTTTTTTTTTTTTTACGTTGGTTGTAAATTTTCTTGTACATTTTGTTGCTACTACTACAGTTATTTTGAAGTGAATTTGGAAATTGGAACCAGCCCCCACATAAATTACAAAAACACATATTGTCTCACTGGCAACTACAGATATTTAGCTACGGCGAAGCTTTTATTTGTATTTTGGTGTCTCCCTCTGAGATTTCTGCTTCCACCCCAATACAATGGGGGCAAATTAAATGTTGTTTGTGGCATATAAGATACATTTAAAGGTGTAATGTGTAACATAGTTGATTGTTGAAAATCATTCCCGGGTGGATGGCCTGATCTACCAACCCAAAGCGTCAGTATTTTTGACGACCCTGAAGTAACATTCAATATCTTACAAATCGCTCCTTTAAGAAATATAACAGCAGTGATTCTTTTCAAAGCCAGTGTCCTGGGTCTGATTTCTACTAAAGAAATAGTCCCCATGAAAAGAAACAGAGTGGTTATGGATTATTCAGAGTAAGAGGGACACTGTCTCTGGAAAGACACTGGAGTTTTGATTTTTACAAATTGCTTGAATTGAAACGCCTCCTGTTTTGTTCTTAGTTAAGTTCAAATTTAATCGGCATGTTTTCTGTCAGACTAATATTTACTACTGTAATAATTCAGTTTCCCTACGGGGAACATTAAAGAGTAACTTAACGCTGAAAAGCACTGATGAGTGAATATCAAGTGTGTTTTGTTGCACCTGCAACCACATCCAACAGTGATGTCATGTTGCACAGGTGTACTCCAGGTTTGTGTGTAACTACAAGACCCAGGCAGTTCATATTAGCAGTGATACAATGGCCGCTGTGGCCAGAACAGGCAAAGTAAAGACAGTGAACTTGCATTATTTTTCCTCCAGAGCTGTTGTTTCCAGTGTGTAACCCCAAACCAGGGAAGGGTGAGTCCTGTTGGAGCCACCCCAACCTGCTGATGGATATGCTGGCCTGGGACCAGGAGGGTCCCCGTGACCACTGCCCCTGTGCCGACGACCTCACGTGCCAACCTCATGGGTGAGAGCAAACAAGTATCCATTTACAATTCCAAAATCCCCCAGACATGAGGATGATAATAAAGTTATTTAGCCTAGATTTAAATAAAAATCTTATTGTTATAAATTTGTAACATACATCAGCTTGAGATGCTGTCTAAGTTCTATATGGGGGAATAAAATAACAGCAAGCAAAAGCATTACTGCAAATCTTTTGTTTTTCTATATTCCTTTGTTTTCTCACACAGACGTGGCTCTGTTTGTGGAGAGTAGCACTGGAGATGGAGAGAGCACGCACCCTGCCCAGGAGCTGTACTAACATCCTGCTGATCAACAGTTTTTAAAAGAATAGGATGTTGCTTCAGGAAAGGACTTGCACTGTGTTATTTATGCCTTACTACCAACGTGTGTTTGTATATCATGAAGCAAATAAGACTTGTTTTAAGTTTTGACCGAGAACAAGGAAAATAACTACTGTAGTATTTACTGATTCAGATTAATTTCCTTTTTTGCTGAGTGGATAAGAACTAAGGCGAAGCGCAGCTGTGACCACTAGAGGGCACACTTTTGTCTGTTTTCCGTGTGTCAGGAAGCATAACTTGAGAAATAATGACACATACACACATAAATTCATGGAGACACATGACCGAGATGTTCAGGATGAGCTGATAAGTCTCTCTCTCTCATACACACACACACACACACACACACACACACACACATACAAACAGGACAACTGTAGGAAAGAAAAAGGTCTTTGACATGCATATTATGATAATTTTTTAATTGATATTCAGTGTTTTCCACAGAGAGACTGAATAGCTTAATCCACGTGTTGATGCAAAGTTATGGTCTGCTTTTCTTTTTCCAATTTTTTATTTTTGTTTTTGTTAATCTTGTTTCTTTTCGAGTACATATACTGTATATTTTGAATATATGTGTTTGTATTTGCATTTGAAACCCTTTGCTCATCATGCAAAAATATCTTTTGGGAAATTTCTTTTGGGAAAACCAAAACTCCTGCACTTCTGTTTAAACAGCTCCCACTCTCCTCTAGCATATGGACACCTGCGGATTGAACTTGTAAAGTAGTTTTAAGTATGTTTCCTACTGCAAACAAGGTAGTCTCTTGAATTGCTTTATGATTCTGGTCACAGTTATTAAATGTTAAACCTGTTCATCCTTTATTCCCAACAAATCCTGTTATTTCTATCAGTTTAGGTAGTACCACAGTACCCATTTCCCTTTTTCTATAGTAAAGAGCTTTAAAATTGGAGTTCTGGTTTTCATTACAATCAGACAGGAACTAGATTTTTTTTTTTTGCATTCATTCAAAATTCATCTAAAGTCACACAAAGCTCAGCCTATTGCTTCTGTTGGCTGGGTGTGCAGCATGGTGGCTCAGTGGTAAAAGGGTCCTGATATAATTTACTATCGGGGTTTTACTGTGTGAAAACCCCTTATGTTTTGGTGGGTTTCCTCTGGATGTGCTGGTTTCCTCTGCATGAAAAACATACTGTTTATTAGGTAGACAACTGCCCTTGCCCTCAAGGCTGGATTACCAACCATGCACAGCAGGCAAGTACACTGGGGCCCCAGAGCCCTAGGGGCCTCAAATGCCCCAGGTTCAGTGTGTGTAAAAATGAATATGTGTAAGAGAATTTTAACTGAGGTGGCTCTGACATTATTAGCAAATTTTGTCTTTTAGAAAAGCCCAGTATCCCAGTAGTAGAGTGCTGGTTTCACTTCTGGGTCTCAGTACAGTAAAGGAGGGAACAATAGGGGCTCACCAGCAAATGTTTCCCCGGGGCTCACCAACAGATTAATCTGGCTCTGGTTTCCCCTGACAAGAGCACTGATGACCAGGGGCGTAGCACAAAATTCGCAACCATGCACAGAGGCGTTTTCTGTGGGCCCTTCTCTAAATACATGACTATTCATTCTAGCAAAGACACTTTAGGAACCAAGACAGTTCACTGACGAGTTATTTCCTGTGTCTTTGACACGTGGGTTTCGTCACTGCCCCGCCCCTTTAGAAGGCAAGCGGCAGATATGATTCCATTCATTCTTCCGGGGGTAATGGACGTGATCACAGATTAGGTCCAATTCTTTCATCCCTGAAGCACCAAAGTAAAAATTTGACCAATGTTACACAAGTCACACATCTTCTGAACATTCTAATAGTAAAAACTGCAATTTTCATACAAACAAATCAGGAGAAAAAATGTGTGACTGCTCCTTGCTTGAATAGTTAGGATGGGCACAAGTAGAGAGAAGAGTCATCCAGTCCGCAAACTGGCATTGGGCAATATTCTAAAGTTTGCCAACATTAGCTAAAATTGTAGCCACAATTCTGGTCAAAGCCTCCTGGTCATCAGAACTATGAATTCGACTTTTCATTTGCAAGGGAAACGTGCATTAATACTTCTTGTAATTGACTTGGCATATTCAATGGGGGGAGCTTCGTGCCCACCTAAACCTTTGAAATGCCCCCAAACAATACCCGTGGGTGAGCTTTACAAAAGGTGCGTTTCAACTGAAACAGTTTTGGTTACTGAAATCCTGAGGAGTGAGACCTCTCCTTACACCCTATCTGTGCCGGAGACCGCCACAGTCCCGCTGACGTCACGGCGGTACATTTATCCACCCAGCTGCTGGCTTGCTTCCTGCTGAGCCTCCACCTCCTCTCTGTCGCTCTGTAACAGTACACGCTGCTGCTGCTCCGCCACACTACAGACTCCCAAGTTCCAGAGCCCGGGGGAACCTCGACATTTCGGGTACGTACACCCATGAAATTAGGTCCACTGGCCGTGTGTGCCATGTACTCGCTGCCGGTTTTCAAATCGCCTGTTGGTGGTGTGACAGGCTGCTCAACGTGTGACATCGTGTCGGAAGAGATGCACCGAGAGGAGAGGGGGGTGCCTGAACACAACTGTAGCGTTGTTCGAAGATATACGCAGATATTGGGACTTGCTTAAGTTAGACTTTCTGGGCATTTGCTGTATATTCACTCCCACAGCTACCACAGAGACACAAATAACGCAAGTGTGAATTATTCTCAGTAGTTCTTCTTCCACCCTATCTCGCCGGTAGTTTGCACTTAAATGGAGAAGCTCTGGCGGCATGAGACACTTTTAATTGAAGGCGAGGGCTAGCTGAGCGGCCTCACTTTGAATTTACTCCCAGGCTTTGCAGTAATCACATTAAAGGCTGTCAAAGCCAACCAGTCGGTGTGGTTTTAAGCGTCGCCCACTGTGCAAATGGACGGTGAGTGGTGAGTCGTAATGATGTGAGGCAGCTGTGGGTAATGAGAATCACGGGATCCCTCGCCTTCGCTTTGCCTGCTGGTGTCTGGTTTCGGTCTGTGTCTGTCCTGCTCTGATATATATTCCCTGTTGTAACATCTTTCTTGCTCAAATGTATCAGATTATCACTCTTGATACGATGCGTGATGTCTCTAATTGCAGTGATGTGTTGACACTTTTGGGGGGTTGATGGGGAAATGGTGCCCTCATTAGGTTTAATGTACTAAGTTAGCATTAAGTGTGAATGTTTGCCATTTATTTGACATTTTAGAGAGTTTTCTGATGGAGGGATTGCTGATTTGGAGTTTTGTGTCTGATTGTTAAAACTTCAATGTGCAAATGCTTTAAACAACCATCCAAATCATTTTTTTTTTTAAGTCTGTGTGTTCCAAGGCTGGCTAGTTTGAGTCCGACAGGCACACTGTCTAAACTAACCAGTTCATTCTTCTGTTAGTGGTCTCATGACATTCCTCTTGTTTTCACACACTTTGACGTTTGTACAAACCACGTGCGAAGATGGTGCGTTGTGACGTCCCCATGAGCAGGAAGGTGGCATTTCTTACAGCAGGTTGTTGCAGACATATGTGCCTTGATCTCAGTGTTGCTGGAACATTCGTCCGTCACCATGGTCCAACACTGTTGCCTTTGGGTCAACACAATTCTGCTGGGTAAATCTCTTTCCTGTAAGGGTTGGATCGCTGTTGGCAAAGTATAACCTAAGTAGAAGAGATTAAAGCAAGGTCTTGTATTTTGCCTTTCTGACAGTCTGAAACCTTTAAACTCTCCAAAGGTTTTCCTGTGACACGGGTTCCTTCTCACAAACTGTTTATTGTCCAACCTGAAAGTTTCACCTGCCTGTGACAGTTTAACCTCGGCCACAGGTGCCCAGTTTAGGCATTCTAAGGCATCTGATCAATTATTCAGAGTGAAAATGTGGCATCAGGGATCAACTTGCCGCCTGTCTGACTGTAAGCTACAGTAGCTCTTTCACAGGCACTTGATCAAAGGCCACAGTAGGTCTGTTTGGTTTGTTGGCATATGGACAAAACAAGATTTTAGTGTTTTATTATTGGACAATCAGCTTTCAGTATTGTTCATTTAGGAGAGTACAAGGTTCTCTGAATACCACAGAGGGAAAGCTGCTCTTAGCTGTTGTCTTTTGTCCCAGTTCTGCATTGTTCAGTCTGACGTGCACACAAATGCAGTGACTTAAACAGGGCACCAGCTTGGTGTATTAATAATTCTTTTCCAGAACTTTTTCAGGACAAGATTCAGTGGTTTCCTTCTTTCGAGACCACATCTTGTTTGTTTCCTGAAATATGGACACACTCAAATCTGTAGACAAGAAAGTAGGAGGAAACGGGATCATTGGTATAGTCCTGCCAATGAAGATATCATTACCCGAGTGGCTTGCTGTAATTCTTGATCCCAGCCAAAGGTGTTGTCACCCCTCAGCTGTACTGGGGTTTGGCTCTGCAGCCTTGTTGTCACTCTAGAATGGTTTGTGGAATTTGAGAAGCTTCTGCTGTGTAAAAAAAAAAAAAAAAAGCTTTTGAGTGTACATCTCTTTCATAGGCACAAAATATGCAAGACATAAAATACTACAAAGTTTGTAGTTGCATATGCGTCAGGGTTGCAACTCTTAATTGTTTTCAGTATGGATTAATCTTTTGCTTATTTTCATGATAAATTGTCTAGTCTATGAAATGTCCACATACAAACCCCGTAACCCCCTCGGCGCTGGCTGCAGTATAGGTCATAAATCCCAACTCCTCCATGTTAGCAGTTGGGACATGAGCCAAACTAAAAACTCAAAGTACACGTCAAATAACTTTTTCCCAAAGATGGTTTCTGTCATTTTAGGTAGTTATCACGCTGATGTATGTTCAAGTGTTAGTTTTCTGATCAGTTTGGTTTTAATCAGTTATTTGATGCTATATAAAGGGGGTGAAGCGACATGATTGACAGCTGAGCCCTGCTCGAGATTGAGTTTGGCGGGTGGATGTATGGACGGGAGCTTGATACTGCGGCTCCACTGCCTGATCACTACTGCGCAGACTCCGGTTCTGAATGACGTCACCAGCACAAGATGGCAGCGCTCGTATCTGGGATATTTTGGCTTAATTTTTGTACAGTGGGAGGAAGTGGAGACGCGTTGTCCATCTTTATATGTCAGTAGGTGCTCCTATCATTGTGAAATGAAGCGCATATGAACCCAAAGCTTATTCCTACAGCTGAACAAATGGCTGCTGAAATACACCCAATGAGTCTAATTTGAATCTCATTCTGTTTGAGGTATTGCTGCCATAATCGGTGTAAAACACTCTAATTGAGCAGCGTAGTGTTGATGGCTGGCGTCACATGTTTACACTGAGGCCGTGTTGGTGCCAGATTTTGTAGGAGCACACACCCAGACTTGACATTTTTTCTGACGGGTATTCTATTCGCATGATTGAATGTACTAGTTGTGGACTAACAACATTGAACTTGTGGTGTTGATATTAAACAAGAACACAGGAACTATTTTAGATACCTAGGAACTTTTACTAAGATTTTGACAAGAGATACTTTCTGTGATGTGTCGCCTCCAGGACTATAGTTCCTACTAGGGATAGAAGATTTTTTTTCTTTGACGAAGAAAACCCAAATGGAAATGAATGCTGTAAAAATATTTTCATTTCATCCATTGAACATGATGACAGGTAGGGAATGATTGAGAACCGGTTTCCGAAATCAAACGGCGCGTAAAGAGTGCAGCAAATGCATGCCTTTTTTATACTCTTTGTCTATTCTGTGTTCAGACTGAGATACTTCAACTGTGGTGTTGGTGCTGAAAACCTGTGTAGGGCTTCTTTTTTTGATCAGGAATCAAAACGGGAATTGATAAATAATGAGATCATCAATAATCAATCAGTGGCATTGGTATTAATAAAATCATATCAATACCCATCCCTATATCCTACCCCTCTAAAAGCCCTTGCTCTAGAGCTGGTACTTTGTGACGGACCAGGTCATCGGGTTGAGTGAGTGACTGCTTTTGTGTATCTTCTGTATGGACAGTTTTCTTTTGCACATTTCCTTAATTTTGTGTTGTTCATCTCTAAACATCAGTTTGTGGTTTTTACTCATTTTAGCTCATCACAGAAAATGACAAAATAAATGCACACAAAATCATTAAAGTTACCATAATATTGACGACAAACCATCAAATCCTACAGCCAATTATGTATCTTACAAAGTTTCAAGAATACATTGTAAACATTCACTGTCAGTCAGCCCTAATTAAAAGCCAGGAGTGTGTCTGTGTGTGATGGAAGAAGGATGACAGAAAATATTGCAGACTGACCCTCACACAACATCTGGGCTTGTGTGATAGACTATAAAACAAACTAAAGAAGATTCAGTGGTCTGATGAGACCACAAACATCCAGCTCAGCATAATTAACGCTGTTTGGTCGAAGAGAAACATTGTACATCCACAGAACCACATCATTTTTGCCATGAAGCCTTGTGGCGGCCACATGGTGTGGGGTCAATTTTCTCCTCCAGACCTCGTGAGTGTAGAGGGCAGAACTTGTGGCAGGACTTGAATTGCATTCATTCATTCTGTTTCAGAGCTGCCACAATTAGTAGATCGAAAGAAAATTGGTTGCCTATTTTAACTATTTTGATAATCAATTAATTGTTTCAGCCATGTTTAAAGCAAAAATGTCAAACTTTTGCCGGTTCCAGCTTCTTAAATTTGAGGATTTGTTGCTCTTCGTTGTCATTTCTGATAGTAAATGAAGAGTCTTTGGGTTTTGGACTGTTGGTTGGACAAAGAAGCAATGTGAAGATGTCACTTAGGCCGCTGGGAAATTGTGCTAAGAATTCTTTTCACAATTCTTTGACCGTTTATAGACTAAATGATTAATCGTGAAAATAAATGACAGATCAAACAATAATGAAAATAATTGTTAGTGGGAGCCCTATTCTGTTGACTAAGCTCGAGCATGTTGGGGATCGAGGAACAACTGCTGGATGTTGAAAGCTAATGAGACCTATCAATGTAGATTCAAGGCTGTAAGTGATGACTGACTTTAATAGGGGTGCACTCCTGATAGTTATTCTGATACCTGATCGTGGAGTCTCTACCGATACTGAGTACCAATCCCATACCAGTGCTGTAAATTTATATGAAAATCATCGGGATTGTTTTAGCAACACAAAGCCAGTGATTGCTGTGGCATAGTCATGTGGCCAAATGGATTTAATGGATAAAAGCAACACTGGATTTTGTCACTGACAAAAAAACTGTATTTAACCTGACTCAGTCACATTATAGCCCATACCCAATCAACTTAATATGGTCAGTGTCCGGGTTGATCAAGAGAATCGCATTGATTCATTCAACTAAGAGGTTGAATGAAGTTATTTTCTGCAGCAATCCCAAAAAAACCCAATGAATCTACAGTTAAGACAGTTCCCATATTTCTATCTTATTTGTTGACTTTCCCTTGTACAGTAGACTCTGTACATTGTAATTAACACATATTTTAATTGACCACAATATTTCTCGTTAGTAGCTCTGCATGTAGTCTCAGGTTATAGCCATATTGTCGCCAAATCGCCTTTTTAAAAAAAAAAAATTAAAAAAAATTATTTTCCCTTCTCTTGTGTAAGTGCTGTGCACATTCACAAACTGCCCTCAGTCACAGAAGGGGGTCTGACAGGCTGCATACAGCTGGAGCTGACCACTTGGCACACAGTGTTATGCAGCAAACGGTCCACCTGCAGCATTGGCCAGAGTCTAAGCAGTTATCCAGACTGTAGAGCGCATAGTAGGGAAATCTATGAATGCCCTCTTTCACTTCAAATTGATCTTTTTTTTCATTATTATTTTTAATATACTGCTGACAAAAGCTCTGTATGATGGATGGTGTTTCAACTTACTGCAAATGCAGTACTGTGGTGTGCTCCCAAGTTTGACTGCATGCAAAGCTGAGTAACTGGTTTAACTGTAATAACATGGGCAGTCATGCTACTAAGGTATAACGAGAGATGTATTATTGGTTAGGGCGGTGAGGTCTGCAGGCAGTTTGTATTAATTATTATTGCCATGGTTTCAAAATGAATACCAAACATGGTTTTAGCTTCATCTACCTTTTTTAGAGTCCTATTACCGTGTAACCCAGATAATCCCAGATGACTAATCGTAGACTGTTGATTTCAGATTGATTCAAATCTTTGTATTACACGGAAGTCTTTTTTAAAATCCTGTCAACTATTGACACAAACTGCCTCACTCGACCAGTCTTTCTGTCATCCAGACAAATGAGTCAAGAGTTGTCTGTGCAGAACAAAATGATTTATGACCTCATAGAATAATTTGTGTTAATGTAGCAGCACACTCTCTATTATTCATGACTTTATCTGCACCTGCTCACAGAAGATGGATATTCCTGTTCCATTTCAAACTAGTGAAAGCAATTGTTTTGCATGTTTTCATTCATGACTGCAGGTTGTTCTTAGAAGCCACAATGAGGGTTCATAGTGAAGTTAACACAATGATTTGACATTCACCATGGCGGTAACATGTTTCAGTTCACTCTAACGGCAGTGTTAAAAGGTTCAGCAGTGTTAATCTGTGGTACATGCTTGTGGTATTACTTAGAATAGTAGATTTGGTTTTCACTTTGTTTGTAAGTGCTCTAAAACACTTCACACACAAAACACAGTCACACGTTAGCTGATAAGTTGATGATTAGATGACTTATCTCCTGAATGGCCTGTTATCAGCTCTGTGCTGTCATTCTACTGAAAAACCAGCAAAATCTGACCGATAAGGCCACTGTGCAAAGTCAACGAATTAGCATGTTTTTGACTATGGAAAACTGTACTTGGCATTTTTCGCTGTTTTCTTGATCTAGATTTTGGAAATGAAATGATTAATCAGTTAATTCAAAATGGCAGTGACAACAATATTGTATTATTTGCAGCCTTTCTTGGAACAAATGTATCTTATCCAGTCTGCATGCTTTGTGCAAGTAGTTAGCATTGCATGTTAAAGGATAAGACTGGTGTCTATATTTAGTTTATAATCAACAAATTTAAAATGTTTTTATTAATTTTTATTAAGAATTTAATGGTAAAACTTCATCAGAACTGTGTCGATGTGGCTTCTTCAGATTGACAGGATCCTGGAAATGTTAACAAAACTTAAAAACTTAAAAATTTTAAAAAAAAATTGTTACCAAATTTCAATTAAAATATTTCAAAATCCTGAATGGTGTATGAAGATTTGTGACATCACTTTTCTCCAGCTGAACCCCGGCCACTTCAAACCAGTGAAAAATTAAAAATTGTGAGCATGGAGGATCGCATCACACAGAAAGACATATTGAGAAAATGGGTTTTCAGCCCCTTTTTTTTAAATGAAGGAATGACTTAAATATTTTCCATTTTCTGCTCTGACGGTGTACCAAGTCACTTCAAGTTGTAAAAATAACCTTGCTTCACATGAGGCAGGTCTGACAACATTTCTGGACTGGTGGAGGAATTACTGTGTCTCCGAGCTACAATGTTGACTTCCATATTCCACAATGGATCTTCTTTTCACTCAAGTTCCTTTTAGACTCACATGTTCAGTCTCCACATTTCCGTCCTGTCTGTGCAGGTGGAGTGGTGTTGAGGAGCACACTGAAAAGGACCGCAGACATCATGGTGACCATCCCAGAATACTATGCAGGGAAAAATGTGCTGATCACTGGAGCAACAGGCTTCATGGGCAAGGTACAGTCGTTGCTGAATAGGCAACCAATAGGACATGAAAAGTTGTACTTCCTGCTTTATTTATTAGAGTTCACATGTTGATGCTAACTGAAGGGTTTCATGCTAAGTTTTTCATGTTTATGCTGTAAGTGCATGAGTAGGAAGATTCTTAGTTTAACAGCAGATACAAAAATTCACGTTTTTGTTGAGAAGAATGTTGTCGATAAATGTAGCAAAGTATTCACATGGCCATTTTTTAAAGCCTTCTCTAAACTGAGCAGCCATTGTTTGATTTTCATGTATTTCAGTCTGTGTTCTTATAGAAGCAGCATTCTCGGTACAACACATTAGTTCACTTCTTCTGCACTGGACAAAAGTACGAGGTTACAATTCCAAGTGGTGTGCAGTGCCTCAGCTGACCCTCTCACTTGCTCATTATTAAAGGTGCTGCTGGAGAAGCTGCTGAGGTCCTGTCCAGGAGTCAAAGCTGTTTATGTGATGGTCAGGTCAAAAGCTGGTCAGAGCCCTCAGGCCCGCATCACTGACATGATCAACTGCAAGGTGAGGAGTGAGCTAAAAGATTGGGATGGCATGATCTGATAGATGTTTGGAGGGGCTGAGGGGGAGATGAGGGGGGAGCCTTTTGCACCAGCTATGTGTAATTATAGAGCATAGTGCAGGAGGTATGCTGCAAGTGGTGGGCAGGTTGCACCGCACAAGCTGGTATATGTCACTCAAAATTCACACCTCCCACCTAGTTTTGCCCAGAGGTGGGTAGGTGTTCTGGTCCAGCGTACGAGCATAAACCAGTTTAATTTGAAGCAAACCGACTAAACCAGCATTTTTAAAATTCAAAGTGGAGAGATGGCAGTGTGCGGCTAGTTAGCAGGAGCCCTGGGAGCGCTACAGGATGCTGCCTCCCTATGGTTTGTTATGATGTACTACAGTTGAGAGTTGTGAACACAGTGCCACTACACTAGTCTGACTGACGTCCACAAGAGAGAACTCATCAGTAATGAGTTGGTGCAGGTTATGCAGTCTAATGTTATGTTACACACTACAATAATTCAGTATGAAGCTGCGTTTTGATCTGCTCTGCTTGCCCAGTTATTGTTACTGCATCATGCTGTAAATACAAATCAACATTTTCTCTATGCATTTCAAATTAAAAGCCCTCTAGCATTTCAGTGGATAGAAACCCTTCATTTCTTAACAAGACTTTTACTGTGAAATGTGTAGGAACATGTTGTAAAAAACAAACAAACTCTGGCGTATATACTTCTAGTTGCTGTAGCCTGTAGCCCAGACTGAAGCCTATTCTGTCTCTGTACGGTTGCTCCCCCTTTCTGCTCTGGAAAACCAATTTTTCTAAAGCACATTACTACCGGTGAGCCAGTGCAGGAATGTTGCCATCAACACCGGTTAAAAAACGGGTATACTCCGAAATACAGAGATTTATCTGGCGGTGATGAGCTCAATCAGATTGTGTAAACTCCTGTTTCTGGGCTCCATTGGAGCGGCTACTGAGTCAGGTAGGACCCTAGTGGTAAAATTTGGTATTCTGGTCTGGTGTTGGACTTGATATCAAACCAGTTTGAAAATTTTTTACACCAGCTCGCCCTCATTGTCATGATACAAACATGCACAGTGTTGTGCTGTACACTTCCTTTGATTAGACGAGGGCACAAGTGTGACTTTTTGTTTTATGCTGCATTCGCAATGTGTAGGTCTCGTAAGCCTCGTTTCCACCAAGCAGTTGGGATCAGTTCAGTTTGGTACACATTAGAATGGATATTTTTGTTTTTCCATTACCAAAAATTGTGGATGTTACCAATAGAACCGTTCCGTACCGTCCTGTTTTTTTCGTTACCCCTCTGTTGATGTACCTAGCACACTGATCCGATACTTAAAGGTGGAGTTAAAACACAGCAGACGGCTGATTGGTCAAGGGGAGCAGCCAGAGTCTGTGCTCTGATCTAGGATTTCCCAACTTTCCTGTTTTTTAAGCATTTATTCTTGCTTCCTGCAGACTTCTCTCAAACAAAGCTTGTCTCCTTTTTGTAATAAACAACCACACACCGAGAAGAAAACACGAAACGTGCATTTGTGTAATGAGTGTGCCGTAACAAAAGGCTGCTGATTTTTAAAGAGATTGTAGGCTGGCAATGTTTACATATTCTGTTTGTGGATAAGAAGACGTATCAGGACGGCGGAATATAGAGAGGTGTCGGGAAGGAGGAATATAGAGAGGTGTCGGGAAGGAGGAATATAGAGAGGTGTCGGGAAGGAGGAATATAGAGAGGTGTCGGGAAGG
>JBBPCS010040733.1:0-20494 GCA_037974645.1 Hollardia meadi
ACACATTAAGAAGGCAAGAAATTCCACAAATTAACTCTTGACAAGGCACACCTGTTAATTGAAAACCATTCCAGGTGTGGAATGAGAAGGTGTGTCCAAACTTTGGACTGGTAGTGTACTTTTTAGCGAAATTTAAGTTCTTTGGATTTTTTTGTACTTAATGTTAGTAAATAGGCTAAGTCTTTTGGTTAGTTGTCTGTGAGCTTCTTGTTCTCATTATAAAAATTCTCAGGAATGTAATTAATTAACCTTGATCCGTGTCTGAGACTGCCTGGATTTGAAGGAATTTGGGCTGGAAAGTCCTTGAATTTAATGTTTAAGAAGGTGTGGGAACCCTGAATAGCACAGGTCCCACATGCAAATATGAACCTACACAAACACATGCTCTCATTGTCCTTCATGTAGTCCCTGTGACCTGAGTGACCTGGAGTATCTGGATGAGGAGTTTCACCAGTCCCTTCAGTGGATGAAGGACAATGACATAGAAGACATGCTGGACCTCACCTTTACTGTCAACGAGGAAGTGTTTGGACAGGTTAGACTCTGAGTGTGTTTCCATATTGTATTTTATATGAGAATATGGAGAGAAAAAGAGGATTAAGATAGTAACAAAAAAGGTTTTCTGTTTTGTTTCCTTTATGAAAATGATCAGTTTATTTATTTGTCCATGTTTTCGTGTGTTCCCATAGATAACAGAAAGGGAGCTGAAGCCCGGCGGAGCCAACATCCCTGTCTCAGAGAAGAACAAGAAGGAATACATTGAGCGAATGGTGAAGTGGAGGATAGAAAGAGGAGTGGTGCAGCAGACTGAAAGCCTGGTCAGAGGCTTCTATGAGGTATGTCTCACAGAGTATAAACTTATATTTCTCCATGTAAATGTTCTGTAGAAAATGTGACAGTAAATTGTTGTGTGTGTGTTTTCCAGGTGGTCGATGCCAGGCTGGTGTCAGTGTTTGATGCCAGGGAGCTGGAGCTGGTGATTGCCGGCACAGCTGAGATCGACTTATCAGACTGGAGGAACAACACAGAGTACAGAGGAGGTATGGAAGACCGTTTTGCTGTAGTTTTCACAATAAGGAAAAATCATTCTTCATGCAAACACAATACTTGTGCATTAGGGGGGCCCCACTAGTGCAATATGGATAGGGCTGATCCCCTTGTTTCTCTTTGTCTCAGAGGGGTGATGCCCTCATTGTGGTCAGTCTGTGGAGAGAGTCCCCTCAAACATGCTTGATGTTTACGGTTCAATTAGCCATGCTAATGGTGATCTTCCACTTTGATCATGCTACTGAATTTTTATCTAGCACCATCATCTGGTCAAAATCTTAATAGGTTCGTTTCTGACCAAATACCTGCAAAAGTAATGAGTAACTGGTAAATAAAGTACATTCCCTTCTTCATGTAAACCTGCACATGTATGTTAAATAAGACTATACAAAAAATCAAATATGCCTCCTACAGTCAGGTCCATCAGTATTTGGACAGTGACACAGTTTTTGTAATTTTGCCTCTGTATTCCACCACAATGGATTTGAAA
The DNA here is from genome assembly GCA_037974645.1 of Hollardia meadi. NCBI lineage: Eukaryota > Metazoa > Chordata > Actinopteri > Tetraodontiformes > Triacanthodidae > Hollardia > Hollardia meadi. The sequence goes on from JBBPCS010040733.1 coordinate 1,538, forward strand.
CAATCAAGATGTGATTGAAGTGTAGACTATCCACTGTGTCACTGTCCAAATACTTATGGACCTGACTGCATCTCAACAAGGAGGCATAATTGATTTTTTGTATCGTCTTATTTCACATAGGGGACTCAAGGGGATCTTAAACATCTTTTGGACAGAAATGTGTCGGGGTGAATGAACTTTTGCTATGTTGTGTTTAGGTTACCATGATAACCACATTGTGATCAGGTGGTTCTGGGCGGCAGTAGAGAGGTTCAACAATGAGCAGAGACTGCGACTCCTGCAGGTAGGCATGTGTTTTATAAATATATAAAAATTTTATTGAACTTTAAAGAGAAAGTATATGTCAGTGTTCTTCTTGTCTCCCATCAGTTCGTCACCGGGACGTCCAGTATTCCTTACGAGGGTTTTGCTTCTCTGCGAGGTAGCAATGGACCACGCCGGTTCTGTGTGGAGAAGTGGGGAAAAGTGACTGCACTGCCCAGGTAAATGTATTTCCTTACTTACAGACAGACAGATTGATCACAACCGTTGGATGCCCGTGGTAAGGTGGCTGGTTCGAATCCAGCCGTTGGATAATGAAGCGCGGTTCGTGGGGGCAGGCCTTGTCCTCCCCCTTCCTGGGAGGTTAGAAGTTAGGTAGGTAGCTGGGTGTAATTAAAAAACTTTGAAAAATAAACTGAAAACCTAATAAAAAGTAAACTGAAAACTTAATTTAAAAAAAACTTAGATAAACTTAATAAAACTAAAAACCTAAAATAAATAAATTAATGCCATTTTCTGGGGTCGTGCAATGTGGGGCACAGGAAATATTATTGATTTATTGGCATTAGTTTGATAGAATATGATTCCAGGAGTTGTGCGTTGTATGGAACACAGTAATTGTCTTGGACATAGTGCAGGGGTCCTTTTGGACCAAGATGGACAGGGTCTTCCTTAGCTTCTTTTTACTTTTTGATAGGAATTTTATAGATAAACATCTTACAGTCTTGATCTTCAGCCCTGTTTGGCTGGACTGGGGTAACCTAACGGTGACAACAACCAGTTCATGCTGTACAGGGGGTAAGTATGCGGGTTAGGGTTAGATCAGGAATTAAATCTTATTTTTAATTATGATAATCATTAACAGACTCTTTTTTTTTTTAAATTCTTTATAAACTTTACATAAAGGAAACTTCAGTATATATAAATTCAGCCATAAAATACTTGCTTTCTTTCATGAATTAATAAAAAGACAACGCATATCATTGCAAATTTCTGTTGAAATAGTAAAATCCCAGCTGTTCCTGGTTTTCTGTTCAATAACCCACTGCATCTATCTTCCTGGAAACCCAGGGGAGCAACCCCCACTCCTGGTGCAAATCCTGCCCGGGCAGGATTCGAACCAGGTTCCCAAAGCTCGATCATGTGTAATGGTTGTGACGTAACCCACTACACCACTTAGTCCCTTAGATGTCTTCAGTTTCCTTGTGCTCTCTAACCCTAGTGTATGTATTGTTTTTAAGTTTGGAAGTTACTTAACTTAATAAAAATACAAAAAAACAAACCAAAACTATACAACTAAAAACTGAAAAAACACAAACAAACCACAACTAACAAACTCAAACCACAACTGAAACCTGAAAAACCACAAACTGAAAAACTAAAAAATACCACAAAAACCTAAAACTAACAAACAAACCACAACTTAAAAACTAAAAAACTCAGTAAAGACATCTAAGAGACTCTGTGGGATAGTTAGCTAGTTAATCTCTGGGAAAGCTCAAATTCTGCAAACAGCAGTCCAAAACCCACTGCAATCAGTGTAACAGGTTACAATCTGGCATGTTTTACTGGTACAAAGTGTGTTCTAAGGCAGCTTACTAAACAGAAAGTTTTTCACCACCAATCACATGAATTTGGTGCACAGAAGCTGTTAAGTAATATTTCCCAAAGCACCTACATTTCCTGAAGGCAGCATAGTTGAGGAAGGACTTCAGCTGTAACTCCTGATGCCACACCCCCCATGTCAAAGTCTGGATCTGAAACAAAAAACATAATATGTAACATATCACGACGACGCCAGTGAAATTACTTTTCTACTGCATGTGTTCTGTCCTTTAGCTCATATTGGTATGTGTTGTCTTTACCTTGTTTGAAAAGAACTTAAAAGCTGCAACTAAACCAAGATTCTATTTAATTTGAACAAAAACGTTTTCACTTATTTTTCAAGATCAAAACTGAAATGTACAGTTTCAAAATGTAAGTTTTGAATTACAATTTTTGTTGTCGAATTAAACATTTTGGTACAGATTTTTTTCTTATTTCTATTAATCTTGTAATCAAATGTGAAGTAGGGCAGAAACGATTCCTAAATGAACGCCATTATTTCATTATATATCATACATCACTTTCTTCCAACAATGAACGTTAACTTTAGCTGCTGTGATACTCTCACATTAAAAAGACATATTCTTGAATAAAGATAGGAAAAAAAGCTCCATAAATAACTTCCTTTTTACTTTATATAGTGTTAGTCAAGATGAAGACATTTAATCATCAGGGTAAAGAAAAGACGACATACAAGAGCAACAGAGACTGGTACAGTGGACATAACTGTGTTCATAAGCAGCACTCATGAAGCAGCAATAAATCCACAGAGAGCAGAAAACAGTTGTGCCAGTCTCTGTTGCTCCCATATGTCGTCCTTTGTTGTCACTAGCATCAATTACAATGAATACATGAATATGGTGTATACAAGGTGTTAACTCATACTTCTCAAAGCACCTACGGAAGGTCTTCAGCCTCCTTCATTAAGCTGCCACTCATGAGGCCAAAACTCTGGATCTGAAACAATCAAACAAAAAATAAGATTAGGGACTCGGACAACATACTCTTAACCCTTTATAGGGCACTCATTGAAATGCAAACTTTCAACCCTAGAGGAGGATATTAGAGGATATTACAAGACTTTTTACTTTTGTGACTTTTTCAAAATTTTTCATGTTGCAAATCAAGGTCAATGAAGTCAAACCGCTCAGAGTCACCTGGGGCGTGGCTGCGGTGTTCCGGACAGGCTTGGGGACATCAACAGGGGTGCTGGAGATGCTGAGCTCCTTCAGGGGCTGGCTTCTGGCACCCCTGAATTTGAAATTTTATTTCGAACATGTAAAAGTAAAAAAAATAATCATACAAACAAGCAGACAGAAAAAAAATTAATAAATAATAGTTTCAAACAATGAAAAGCTTATTGCAAAAGAAATTACCTGCATCACCATCCCCAGCAAGAGCCTTGTAAAGGGCTTGTAAATGACCCAGGCATTCGTGAGGCTGACATCAATTACATATGTAAACAGCCGCATGTACCACCTCTTGGATTTCATGGGGGTACGGTAGAGGTGGACCAGCACGTCCTTCCTCTTGGTGTCACTTCAGTACTGGTAGACTGAGGACATGGGCTCCACCCCTATGTCTGTTGACAGCAGAGTGACGACCTTGTTGTACTTCCAGGGCCACTATCTCCATCGTCACTGGTGACATAGTCACGAGGGACAGCCTTCTGCAGCTGGAGAGGAATCACACATGTACAAACTTTTTGTTAACCTGTGATTATTTTCACATGCTGCCCTGTGACATAACAGTGTTTGTTCAAACAACAAACCTATACCTGCAGTTCAGGCCGCACGCACTTCCTCTTGACAGAGGTGCTCTTGTCATTCGGGCCTGGAGTGTCCAGGTCGTGGGTGGGTGGGATGAAGTCGGAAAATGGTAACAGTGAAGTGTATATCTACTGAAAACAAAGAATATTGACATATAAATTGTAAATGTATAATACGATTGCCATAAATTGTAAATATATAAGAAGTGAAAATTAATATTATAAGTAATGGTGGTACCACTTATTTTTTCTTCAATCAGAAAAACTAAATAAATCACAAATATTGAATTACTCAATCAATTTTAGCAGTAATAAGGCTCACAGTAAAAATAAACACCAATATATGCCATATAAGTATAATAAAAACTGTTATAAGGTCATAAAACTGACCAAAACCACTATTTATAGCTTGAAAATTTCTATAATATGATAGCTGGTTCAGATGAAGGCTGGTATGTTAACTATGCCTACATTTAATTGCTAATTAAGAGTGTAAATCATTACTGTGTCTTTTGCTCAAGACAATAACCACAGAAAATAAAATGCTGCCATCAATTATTATGACAGTCACGGCATATACACACAATCTTTTTTTTACACAGCAAAAATATATTTCACAAAACTTAGTCCCAATAGTCCTAATTAACAGGTCCAAAGAGCTATAAGGAGCCAAACGTCCTTCACCAACTGCTGACTAATCAACTTTTTCATCGGACTTCTCGGTCACAACACTAGGAGGCGCCCTTTACCACAGCAATACACACGCCGCACATCAAAAACTGACAGCAACAAATGTACAACTAGTGAATAACTACCATGTATCAACAACTAAATATGTCATGATGACTTTGGTTGTTCTACACCTGCTGTCCATATTCTCTGCAGTCAATGAAAAATTTGTTGTTTATTTTAAGACATCTGTCTTACGGTATTTTCTCTTTTGTATATTTACTATTCATCTTTGATAATGCAAGAGTACTTCTTATCCAATTACTACCTCCTGTTTTAAGTGAAATGACAGTGACCATGTCTTGTATCACTTCCTGTGGTCTCTCTCCAGAGCTCACACCTGTTTCAACCGGCTGGACCTGCCCCCATACCCGTCCTTCTCAATGCTGTATGAGAAGATGCTGACTGCCGTGGAGGAGACCAGCACCTTTGGGCTGGAATGAGACTCATCCAGTTCTCACCTCCACTTAATCTACCCATCAAGGGCTGGTTATAGTGAAGAGAGGGAGCCATGGAAGCTGGGCACGGGTTCAAAAAGCTGGATTTAAAGTCAGAGTTATGTTTTGTGTTTAATTTATACTGGGCTATATGAATTCAATGAACTATGAAGCTACACCGAGGTAAACTGTTATTTTGTGTTGCACCTGCATGTATTCCACACCTGCTTAGTAACTCACGCTTCCACCTGTGTGATGTGACGAATGAAGACTCGCACTGCCTTTGGAACCAGAATCATAACTGCCAGGGGGATCAAAGACAGGGGTGGTTTTTTGATACCACAAGATTAAAGTTTACTTCTCTGCAAGTGGACTCAGCATATTTTATGCTAGTTTGGATGGACCTCAAAGGATTTTACAGCCTGTCCAGAACTATGATGCCCTCATTGTAGTACAGCACCTCCTTGTGGCCTCTTGTAGATGGTGCATTCGTTTCTCAAAGCCTTTCAAGGACCGCCCGAGGTAACTTTTGGTGAAGTTTGGGATTTTCCAGTGAACTTCTACATTTTGAAGACACCAAACGGAAGTTTTGGTATCATTGTTACAGTATTTTCATCTACAAGATTTTCTATTGATGTGGCAGTGACTTGTGATTTGAATGTAATAACTTTATAATGTAGATTGTGTGGGGAGTGATTTTGTACCAGATCTGGATCAATTGGCAAAAAAATATTTGGCCACCGCTTACTCACGTTAATAATGTGTTAATTAAGTTACAGCATATGTAATCCATTGACTTTGATTGTATTTTATTGATTTGAAACAGGTCTATTTTCTAAAATTGTATATCCTGCTATGTAAATTAAACGTCCCACACCAGTGGCGGATCTAGGAAAGTTTGGGTGACAAGAGGTTGAAAATACATGCTTCTTACATTGGTAAATATCTAAAGGAAGTGCATTTTTCGCCCCCTTTCCTTTTTAATTTTCATTTGCCAGTCCAATGCAGCTACTCTGTCCTACAGTAGTCAGAATGAGAAAAATCAACATGTGGTTAATAACCTACAATCAATCAGGGGACATTTAGGCCCAACAGCGAGTGACATTTAACCAACCAATCTCATGGCAAAATATTTCCCGTCTGTGCGCAGACTCATGCGCACATGTATTTATTTATTTGCCAATTAAATAAAAAGAATCAATGCTTTCTTTAGAGCTCCAAACAATAATGCCAACATCACAATGTGACAATGATCAATACGTTTTACAATCTAAATTTACTGCTCAATAAACAGTGTACAATAATAGGCAGTAGTGAGTCGACGCTGGAATAATTTTAGATTCAGTCTTTTTATTTGAGTGACCTCCAGTCATTTAAATACATGATTTGAATCATTTTCTAAGAGTCTGTAGCCATGCTAGCAAATCTGTGAAGCTGTATTTAGGCACAGTGGTGCTTTGAGCTAAATGCTAACTATCATTCTAGCATGCTAACATTTGCTAATTAGCATTAAACACAAAGTACAGTGGAGGCATTAGTTTTGCAGGTATTTGGTCATAAACCAAAGTTAAACTGATTTTCTGACCTGATGCTTAAGTTACATGAAAAATCATGAGGGGAACATGAATGTAGGTACTGATACCGATTTCATGGCAATTCTTCTAAAGGTTGACGAGATATTTTGGACCATAATCAACTAACTTTGCCATCTCCAGAGCCACGTGATTAGCATGGCTAAAGAGAGCATGAATGCATCAGCTCGGTTAAAACAGCACGCAGCATTTAACTTTTTAGCTAACGTTATAATAACAGACATGATCTGATTTTTGAGCATTATCCATTTATTTTTCCCGTATTATACAAGTTTTAGGGGCTGAAAAGCTGGAGGGACACCTCCATAGTAGGGTTTGTAGCTGCCCCTACACCCTCTCCCCATCCTCCCATGACACCGTCTAGATCCGCCCTTGGTATTAAAAATACAATGAGGTCATCAAATTTTAGGCTTTCAAGTCCAATTTATTATGTACTTATTAGTATATCAACTGGCATAAAAATGTCTCCTGAGCATACTCGCTGTTGCTCATTAGAAAAATACATTTCTTTTACTTGTTATTGGCTCCTAATTCACCATCCGCACTATAAATAGAAGCTCCAAGAAAATGATGAAGAGTTTTCTCTTTTCTTTTCACGCCTGTGATGTTGAGCACGTATATATTTGTACGACTGAATCCGAGTACACGCATTGTATGTAAACTCTGCAACACGTCTTCTCACATGGCGGTTGACAATGTTTAATAGTTCCTCTAGATTTGCATTTCAATATTGAATTATTTGTATCAATTCAGTGTTATTGTTTATGTTAATTTAATCGGGTTGTTTAGTGAAGCTCACGTGGAGAGATCAAAGGCTCACGGGGGAAAGGGTAAAATACAGTCCCTTAATAGCATGAACATTTTGTAGAAAATACATTCTGAATGAGCTTGCAGCAAATCCTCTCTTTTGTACATTGAGATACTCGTTACCGTCCTCTTCACTCACATTCCCCCCCCCTGCACTATGAATGTAAGCACGCCTTGAACTGCAACACTGAAATACAACTAACCACATGCAGGCCTAAAACACCAAAAAGTCAACCGCTTCCTGGCCTCACACAAAACTTTCCAAATACTTCATTTTATAATTTCTAAACATGCCAAAAACGAGATATATGGAAGTCCAATTCAGCCACGAAAACAAAAAAGAATGCATGCAAAGATAGAAGTGATAGAAATAGACATGCTCATGGTAAGTCGTCATTTTGACTTGGATGCTTAAAGAAAAGTTTTAAATCTAAATTAGCTTGTTATTACTCTTACATTACTTTTAAATCTCTTAATTTTTTACATAGTATCTCAGAATTGTATCAAGATTTTGATTTAGCATTTCTTAATTTGATTTATCTCATACTTTTAACTTGGTGCGTCTAAATCATAATCTCATAATTTCTATATCTTCATTTTGACATACTGATTATGTCGCAATTTTTTGACTAATTTTCACTATCTCATACTTAGTCGTGTCTTACACTTCATCTTAGACTTTGAGTATTTTTAGTTTCATATTGCAACTCATACTTTTTTCTTTTCTTGGCAGAAACTGGCTTCCATAAGCTGCTTTTTTGTGTGAATTAATGCCACAAAAAACAACCCATTTCTTGCAAATCAGGTAGGGTACATTTGAAACTGGTGTTTTAAATTTTTGAAACCAATTTTGATAAACTGGACCTATTATTTTCCTTGTTTACACCTAGAGAATGTACTCTAATCCAGAACGCAAATTTCATTCAGATGGATCAAATAATTCAATTTCCATAATGAAAATAATGACTGAATGCACAACCCTCTGTCTATCTAACCAGAATGTACCAAAGTTTAGAGCCTAAGCTGGCTGCCTCACATCTAACAACCTACCACACTTTCTGTACAGTCCACCTCACTTTTAAATATGAATGTTTGTCAGCACTCCTCTCCTAAAATAAAATGTCATCTCTCTATGCAAGCTTCTTCTTCTTCTTCCCATGTCACTGACTGTAACTAAACAAACAGAGCAGGATAATAAATGAAAACCATTATTTGTGTCCAGTCTTTTTTTCTATTAGAGCATGTAACACAGTTTATGTTGCCATTCTAATGGCTATTTTGTTCCTCTTCTAGCCTGACACGATGAAAAACAGCCTGTTTGACAAACCATAATCCTCTTGAAGAATGGCTTTACCATTGACAAAAAAACAAGGGATGCATTACTTAGATCTGAGGTGTATGGAGGATAAAAAAATGACCTGAAGCTGTCGACCCTACACATGCCCCTGCCTAGCCTTCACCTACACTTGGCTTACCCTGGCAACCCTGAGGGAGTCAGTAGGTGCTTCTCAAAGTCAAGGAAGGATCCTTGAATGGCTGAACTGGAAGGAATAAACATTATCAATTGCCACAGAAGGACTGTTCCAATGTCCAGGATCCTCAGAGTTCTACAAAGAGTCCTTCACACAATGATTTTCAATGACACACACACACACTCGTTAGTTTGGTCTCATTCTGATTTACTAAAATGTTATATTAGACCCATATATTAGTCTGTCTGAATGTCCAATCTTAATTATTACATGCTGACCTATTAAAATGCTATACAAGCAATCTGTGATTTCTGATCATTCTTCAAACTCCTTTAACATGAATTCTCATCCAAATCAGCATCATATCAGTTTTCTGCCATTTTATATAAACCATCTGAGCAACCTGTCCCTTTCAATCTACATTAATAGACAAACACAGAGGAAAGAAAGACAACAGCTTTGATCTATCAGATATTCAGACTGTCAGGAATCCTCACATCCTTCCCACAAGTTTGTGATAATTACTTCAATAATTAAAACAATCCAATGTTAATATAGGCTACAATACACTACAGCTATGATATATTGTATGGAGTTTATAATGTGAATGAATTTAGTCTTTCTGACTACAAACGTCACCATCAGCCACACATGTATTCTGTTAACAGAATAAACCTCCAAATCAGACAAATTCAATAAAAATCTCTCCAATTCAACAAAAATTAAACGTTTCTATAAAATGTCGTCAATTTCTAAACCAATAAGCTCTTTGATCTCTTTGCAAATGTGCCTGTTTAAAATTGACATGAATGACTGATATTGTCTATATAGTAAATTTATTACGGTGTTGCAGTGCTTTGCCTGAGAGTTCTACACAGCTCTCTGGCAATATTTAGAGAGTTTAAATGGTATTTAATCAGTGGAAGTGTAATAGCTCTATATTATATAATATATATCTTATATAATGTGTAACCAGAAATTAAATTATACAAATTCTTATTAGACAGTACTGAAAATTTGCTATTTCTAACAGTAATTATGGGATGTATTGGGAATTTTTGTATTATTTGTTGTTTGATATAAGTTACAAAGTCTGACGTACAGGATTTATATCCTGTATCAGAACATTTCAATAAATTAAAATTGCTTAAAAACATAATTAGTAGGTTAACAATTCAATTTAGCAAGGAGTTCACTTAAAAAAGGTAAATAAAATGTATTTCAGAAAAATCATTAAAAGCTATCGAACATGTATTTTTCATATATCGATTGAATTGTATTCAATAAACACAGAATTCAACTACACATTATATTTTTCTCTTAACCTCAATAATCCCAACAGATTATATACACAATAAGAATACATTTGCTGCTAATGTTTTGCATGAACTTTTCCTCTTTTATAATTGCATGATCATTTTAAACAGGCACATTTGCAGTAACCTTACTTTACTGACTGGATCACTTTCACACATGTGCAGGACACGGTCGGACTGCAGGGACTGATCGGGTACCGATCAGAGCAAGTCGAACGAGCCTGCTGACGTAGGATCCTTGAAGTTCAGCCCTTTGAGGATCCTTCATTGACTTTAAGAATCACCCACTGTAGCACCTGACTTCCAAGGAAAAATCCTTGAGTTTGAGAAGCACCTAGTTAGTTTTGAAAGTTGAAACACTCAATGAAACACTCACAGTACATAAGGACTAATATCAAATATGATTTATAAATAAGATGTGAATTTGTTTTACCTCCTATAATCCTCTACTAGTCAATGTGTCTAAATAGAAAATACAGCCATTACATGAAATGAAAACCCCTTTGCAATTCAGTTACAGCTGGGGCATGTCTTCGACTTGTAGCCTACAGTGCGTGTTTCCACAAACATTCAATTAATGGCAGCAAAAAACAACAACAGGGACATAGGGTCATATTTGAGTACTGTTACACCCAGAGGTGTAAAGAGTACTAGAATATTATACTCAAGTAAAAATACTAGACTACAAATATACTTGGATACAAGTAAAAAGTAGGTCTGTTAAAATAAATTCTATGAGGATCCAACAACACCAGTGGAACAACATGAAGCCAACGAGCCCTCACGTCCAACTTAACAACAAACTCCATTTGTTTAGACAGATTACAGCCTGTCCATACCATTGATTATCAACTATAAATATACGACAGCTTCCTCTGTTTAGCCTCACTGCAGTTTACCTGAAGAGATACAAAACTGAGACCATTAAACACACGACCACCAATAAATACAAACATCTGGTAGGTGCAAAAAGCAACATACAAAGAGAACTGCACAGTTTAACACACCGCATAGCAAACAGACAACACTGCATTACTAATGGATGAATTCACCCGTCTGAACATCAAACTGTGAGCCTCTCTGCCCCACTATAACCAGTTCATTTAGCCTCTCTGCCCCACTATAACCAGTTCATTTAGCCTCTCTGCCCCACTATAACCAGTCCATTTAATATGCATTAATGTACAATGCAGCAAATTTAGAAGTCACCACCGAAGACCCACGTGAACATTTTAGCTTTTAGCATTTTGCCAAATTGGTGTCACCTGTCAATCACGTGACATTGGGGCGTGTTTGATATGCGTCATGTAGTATGCTCACCGGGCAGTGCATTAAATCAGTGATTGATTGAGGTAGATGCGGCCACTTTTTTACGACGCCTAGTTACAATAATGCTAACCTTAACCTATAATGACGTCATCCTTAATTTTAGGGCATTATTGTTTTTACTCAGTAACGGATTCACCTTAAACTGTAGTGAAGTACGATACTTGTTATAAAAAGTACAAGTTCCCAAAAAAAACCGACTTAATTACAGTGAGGCGAGTACATGTATTTCGTTGCCTCAATCATACACCACATCATGTAGAAACATGTACCATTATACTTAATTTCCATCTGCAGGACTGAGATATTTCCTTGTAATTTTTAATAATTTGATTTTATTGGTGCACTTACCAGTTTTTGGAACATCTTTCAGCTGCATGTTGGGTCTTCATCATCAGACGGAGAACCACTTCTCTTTAAACTCTTTTCCTCAAGCTGAAGCTCACCACATGGAGTTGAAAGCCCTGGTAGGAACCAGCAGAAATTAACACTCCATAATGACAGAATTCATTTTGATCCACAAATTACAACACATGAAGCTAGATGGTTTATTTAATGGTAGGCTAACCCAATAATGTCAATAATAACAGCTTCTACAGACTTTTGCCATACCATCAGTATATTATACCATCAGGGTATTAAAAACATATTCACTGAAAATGAATAAATCCACCTTTACACCTCTTCAAAGTTCTAATAATTCCAAAAGGAAGGGGGCTAACTGTCTTCCCACAATACACATTTAGAAGAACTCCCCATTTAGCTGAATCAGAGAAATATTCCCCCCAAATAAATGAAACGACTTGTTCTCATTCTGATTGCTGTAGGAGTTCCCAATAAAAGTGTGTTACTTACTACAGGTGAGGTTTTTTGTGATTTACCAGCTTGTATGGAAGCATATGAGAAATATTCACTAAAAATCAACAAAATTACTTGTTCTCAATCTGAAATCATAATGAGAAAAAGTAATTTAGTTGATTTTTAGTGAATATTTTTCAGAAAGAAACGACTTCTGCTTCCATACAAGTTGGTAAATCACAGAAATCTCACCTGTAGTAAGCAACTCACTGTAATTGGGAACTACTACAGCACATAGAATGAGAAAGTCATTTTATTGATTTTTGGTGAATATTTCTGTAAGAAACCTTCCAAAACGGGGAGTTTCTTCTAAATATGCGTTGTGGGAAATAAGTGAGACCTGCTTCGTTTTGGAAGTATTAGAACGTTGAAGAGGTGTAAAGGTGAATTAATTCAATACTAGTAAATAGGTTTTAATACCAATTGCTTATCAAAAAAGTTAACATCCACAAAATGTGTAATTTGCAGACGAACAGAGACCGTCTGCAGCTTCACCAGAGTTAACCCGAAACACATGAACACGAATCAATACAAACATTTGGTAGGTGCAAAAAGCAACATACAGAAATGAAATAACTGCCATCGTGCTGCCAAGAGCTGCACAGTTTTACACACCGAAGAGCAAACACACACAACACCGCATTACTAGTCGATGAACTCACCTGTATAACCTGTGAGCCTCGTCCACCTTCAATCTGCTTCGTTCAACTTCTTTAATTGACCATTCTCAATGCATATAATAACCAGTCCACTGTCCCACTGTAACCAGTCCATTTAGCCTCTCGGTCCCGCTGTAACCAGTCCATTTAGTAAGTTTTAACGTACAATGTAGCAAACGCCGAAATTACCGACAAGGATCTACGCGAACAGGAGGTGCGTCTCATTTCTCTTATTTGTCATTTCCTCGCTCCTCGCTCCTCGCTCGAACCGGAAGTTATTCTGTTCCGCCATCTTGCGTGCCGTCCCAAAGCGCTTTTTTGTGCTCCAAGGAGCAAGGAGCAAGGAGCGATGAGTGAGGATGCATGAGTGCAGCCTTCATAGAAGTCTTTTACTGACCGACACGCCCCCTTATTGCATATCAGCTATTGATTGGACGCAGCAGCTGATCGGACTGATCAGATATATCACAACAACACTGGTGTTTCATGACGGAGTAACGACAGTTAACTGATTAATTACTGTCAAGTTTTATAGTGACCTGATGACTGTCTTTATTAGACTGTGTGCGTAAGGATAAGACGCGCAGGGCGCGAGCCTTTGTGCGTCGGCTACGGATGCCAAAGGGTACCTTGTGCGCCTGGATACGATGCGAGGCACACATTACAAACAATCGGTATCTGACAACCTGAGATGAGAACAACTCCATCAAAAGTCTCTACAGCTGTTAAAGCCGACTGCTAGCTGATCCAGCTGCGATCAGCTGATTCAGTTTTGATCAACTGTCATCAGAACTTCACGTGACGCTTCAGAGGAAACAATGTGTCATTTCTCCTAAAATATTATTACAGTAATTAATCTGTTAACTGTCGTTACTCCGTCATGAAACTCCAGTGTTGTTGTGATATATCTGATCAGTCCGATCAGCTGCTGCGCCAAATCAATAGCTGATATGCATTAAGGGGGCGTGTCGGTCAGTAAAAGACTTCTATGAAGGCTGCACTCATGCATCCTTGCTCGTAGCTCCTCTGAGATCGCTCCTCGATCCTTGGAGCACAAATAAGCGCTTTGGGACGGCACGCAAGATGGCGGAACAGAACAACTTCCGGTTCGAGCGAGGAGCGAGAAAATGACAAATAAGAGAAATGAGACGCACCTCATGACGCAAGTGAGGGAAACGTGGATGCAATTTAGGCGACATGGGATGCAACTTGAATTTTAACTTTCTAACTTGCCAAATTGGAGTCACCTGTCTGTCACGTCACATCTGGGTGTGTTTGGTGTGTGTCACGTAGCGTGCTCGCCGGGCGGTGCACTAAATCAGTGAGGTAAATGTGTCAATGCGGCCACTTTTTAAACTACACTGAGGTTCAGTAATGCTAATATTAACCCATAGATATATGTAATGTTAACCTATAATGACGGCATCCTTAATTTTAGGTCATTATTGTTTTTACTCAGTAACGGATTCACCTTGAAATGTTGTGAAGTACAATACTTGTTATAAAGAGTACTTAAGTAAAAGGTTACTAATTTAAAATAATACAAGTACACAAAAAACGACTTAATTACAGTAACGCGAGTACGTGTATTTCGTTACTTCCACCCCTGGTTAGTTAAAATCACAGTTTATGCAAATTACAGAATTCTGCATTTCATTTACATAGTTCTGAAAATTTAGAACCAGAAAAGTTAGGTATAGATTGATCATCATCCTTGTAGACTGCCTTTTTAACTAGTAGCCTATATTATTGACTGACTTACATTTTTTTTAATTTTCATATCTTTATTTATGCGTGATAAAGTTTCCTCCCAGCTTTTGTCTCCAGTGAAGAAGAAGAAAAAGAAGAAGCAGCAGCGCCCTCTGCTGTCCGTGAAGAGAAGTGAAAAAGCTTACAGCACCTGGTATTCCCAGGCGGTCTCCCATCCAAGTACTAACCAGGCCCGACCCTGCTTAGCTTCCGAGATCGGACGAGATCGGGCGTGTTCAGGGTGGTATGGCCGTAAACGATAATTCTAACAACAAACAGGCATTTTAAAGATGCTGCAACATCATAGCCTTATATTTTTACATGTAGATCATTTCGAAACAAGACTGTCCTTTATAACACACGTGCTTCTCCCTGTCATTCTTACACTATTCTATATTACAGGATTTATTGACACTGATGCATTAGGCTATGTGACGAGTATTTTTATGTTATAACGTTAGCTGTTAGCCTACTTTATATAGGCCTACTGTTGGGTAGTTGAATCTATAACATGAATGTAGTGGAGTAGAAGATGGGCCTACTAGAAGTAGCCTACCTCAAATATACTGTAAATGTACATAGCATTAGCCGCTGTAACGACATGTGGAAATTGTATTAATGTAATCAGAGCTTCTTGCCCAGAATAAACGCTAATGTTTACATATACGTTTATATAAGCAGACGCTGGACAAAAGACGGCGAAAATTGCGAGAGGTGTTGAAGGTGCGAGAAAGAGACTGAGTTACTACTGTGCGCGAGAGAGGATGAGTTCCACCACGCGAGAGGGATTCAGTCCCATACCAGCATTCTGATTCTCAAAGCTTGTTAGCTCCCACTGAATCAGTTTATATGCTAACACACTGCTACTAACGGTACCTCTGCAGACTACATATCTACTGTAGCCTAATATAAAAGTGCCCCCCCCCCCCCCCAGCAATATTTACATTGCTGTATATACTTATACCAGATATATATTTAAATTCTTTGGCAAAATGCTAAACTGTACTCATTCAGTAATGTACTTGAATGTGTTTGTCTGAGCTCTTTTGTTTCCTCTTCATATATGTATATATACTCAGATCATATTGCCTGTTTTGCTAATTTTGGTGACTTTAAAATAAATAATAAAACAATAATAAGAAAGTAATCATAAAATAAAAGCACCGCCAAGCGAAAATAGCATTAGCAAGTTAATCAAAACAAAATTAAACTTAAATTGCCGATTTTACTGCAGTTCTCGTGTGGTTTGTCCAAGTGTAGTTGCCGTATCTAGATGGCAAAGATGGCGAACACACTCGCGCATGCGCGACTTAGATTGGGTAGTGACAACGTTAATTCAGCTATAATTACCTTTGCTACCGGCTCAGAGGCAGAACAACATTGACACCCCTTTCTTGTTGTGTTTGTGTTACTGAAATGAGATTATTAAAAAAGAATGTGTAGCCTGCTTCTTACCTCGTTATATTATACAGTATATATAAATATATACACCATTCAAAGTCCATAGACTAGCTGCACTGTTTTTAAAGCTCCTGTCTCCACTGATGAAGCAGTGGCGCCCTCTGCTGTCTGTGAAGAGAAGTGAAGACTAAATAGAGTTCAAGCTGTCATTGTATTCAGGTCTTATACATGGTCTCACCACATGAATAATAAAGACTGTTACAGCAGTGGAGCATTTACTTTACTAATGGTAATTGTGAGGTAGTTGAACTTCACTTCTCGTATTTTATAGTCCACTGCAATTTAGTTATATCAAACTACACAACATTATATAAAGTAATAGCAGCTTCATCTATACCAGCTACAATATAAAAACATCGCTTACATGTACAGTAATGCATCAGTGCTTATAAATCTATTGCTATAATATAGAATGGTGCAACAATGACAGGGAGAAGCACGTGTGTTATAAAGGATAGTAAAATGATTTGTCTTGTTTTGAAACGATCTACATGTATAAAAAAAAGAAAAAAAAAAAGACTGTGATGTTGCAGCATCTTTAAAAGGCTTATTTGTTGTTGCTACTGTTGCTTACGGCCATACCACCCTGAACACGCCCGATCTCGTCCGATCTCGGAAGCTAAGCAGGGTCGGGCCTGGTTAGTACTTGGATGGGAGACCGCCTGGGAATACCAGGTGCTGTAAGCTTTTTCACTTCTCTTCACGGACAGCAGAGGGCGCTGCTGCTGCTACTTAAGCGCAGGCGAAGCATAGCATGGCTGTAAGTTTGAGTTTTTGGTGCTGTGATGCAGCTTGAATAGGAATGAAATATGAAATAAAATGTGATGGATTTCTAGACGTCTTTGCATAATTATATTTGAACCCATAAAAATAAATACATTCCATGTTGCCACTATGTGTAACATATTTAAAGACCATGATACTGTTGAGATGAAAGGTTAATGTCAGAAATGTTTTTTGTTATTTTTATATATATATATATTTCTGTCACATGTTGCGTCTTCATGAATAGATGGAAAACCAGTTCTCTTCAAACCCTTAATGAAGCTGAAGCTCACAACATGCAGTTGAAGGCCCTGTAAGGAACCAGTAGAAATAAACATTCCATAATGACTTAATTTTGATCCATATATTACAACACATTCAAATGAATAAATCACACAGAGGCACATGAATTTAGATGGTCAAATCTTTATTAAATGGTAACTCAATAATGTTAGTTTTGTTTCTCAAAGATAAATGACTTTAAAATACCAGTAGTAAAAAAGTAGCTAAACTGACAGAGCCTTATGCAACCTCCAATCCTACATTATGGGACAGACAAGCTTTCTGACTTGCTGGCAGTGCGTCAAGTGCTTCACAGTGCTGCTTCCACAAGGTCACGTTCTCTCATCACCCCTGAATGCTAGCTTGCAGGCTTCGCAACTAAAACAGAAGCCTGTAGCAACTCATAACAACTAGAAATAATGTAAGTAATCCCTTTTTTACCATCTATTTATAACTACCATTATGACATTCTAAGGATGTCTGTTAACAAGTGTACCCACTTGAAGACGCTGTATCTACTGAAACAGCAGCCTTTAATTCCTTTTTTAACCAATTAATTTATATGATCCATTAGAAGTTGCTACCACAAGCCCCACAAAAATTAAAAATACAGCTTCTTCAAGAACAGATAATATTGGCCCCAGAGAAAGTAAAGAGCCCTGTTAATATATATGCAAAGTGTGTCCTCATTCATATGAACGGGGGGTCGATTGAAGATAAATAGACTCGTTCCAGAGTTCCAGTCTACAAGTGATTAACACTGGTATGATTTGTTAGCAGCATTTGTCTGTTGGTGCAGGGCTGAACTAACCCGAAGTACAAAAAAAAAAAACCTAATGGAACCGCTGTTACTCCAACTCTGTGTTTAGTATCACGCTCCATGTAAGCACAATATAAACTAAAAAAAATAAAGGCCAATAATGATATTTTGCCTTAAAGTCAAGATCATTTCAGTTTATAATGGGCTTTACTGGTGCATACAAACACATTTGCAGTTCATTTAATTGCCAGTTGCCACACAGTCAACCTGAAGCCTTTGGGGCCCCTGTGCGTCTAGGGCCCCCGGGGTCGTTGCCTACTTTTTCGGTTCTTAATCCAGACCTCGACTCATGGGACACACAGAAATTTTTACAACCACTGAGACAGCGAAGAAACTTTGTCAAATGAAAACTGAATGTCATAGCAGCTGGTCTTTCATTTTTACAGTTTTCTTGTTGAGCTGACAGTCAAGTGTTAAAACTGAGATACACAGCACAGATTTTAAGATTTAGCTTGAAGCGAATAAAGTGACAGATGGGGAGAATACAGCAGAAAAGCCCGAAAAAGCTAATTGCAAAGGCAAATACATTTATCACCAGACATCTGTTAGCACTGGGGCTTCCTAAACACACCGTCAGAGGTGTGTATTAAAAACAAAAAATGCTGCAAAATTTTAGTTTCTACATATTTTACAAATGTTAAATGAAAGAAAAAAATATGTGTGTGTAACATTGTCATATACTTATACAACACTAACAAAAGCGCCTCCAATGCTAATGGGGAAGCAACAGTTAACACACCTGTCAGAACAGAAATAGACCCACAAACACTTCCAATGCATATTTTCCTACACACAAGTGTTATACAAGCTATGAATACAAGACATGACCAGCTGCCTTGACCAGTTGGTCAAGGCAGCTGGCCACCCACCATAGAGCCGGGGTCTGCTCTGAGGTTTCTGTCTGCTAAAAGGCAGTTTTTCCTCGCCACTGTCACCAAGTGCTTGCTCATGGGGGAAATGTTGGGTCTCTGTGTATTAATAATTAATAACTAATAGTAAAGAGTGTGGTCTAGACCTACTCTACATGTTAAGTGTCATGAGATAACTTTG
>JBBPCS010040758.1:0-10775 GCA_037974645.1 Hollardia meadi
AATGATAATATAATGGCATAATGTAAGTAGACCCTTAATTCTTAAGAATATCCAGATATTGGAATTGTAATGTGAAATTTAAAAAAAATATATCCCAAATAAAGAACATTAAAAAAAATAAAACCACACACCTAAAACAATAAATAAAATGGACTCTTGTCTTGGCTCTGTTGAAGTTGATAATGTAATCATTGTGACAGGCCTAACAGAAGCATAGATCACACAAATGCATGTGATTGCGATTAAATAATTAGTATGCCACCCCCTAAAGTCTCCATGTCACCCTCTTGCCACCCCATTAATATTTCTCTAGATCCGCCCCTGCCGGGCACACATATCTTATCTTTTTCAAAAAGTCCTGCTGAATTTTGACAAAAGGTGAGGATTTTGTCTGACTACGCCCCCATAACAAAAGAACAAGCTCATCAGCAGATTCAGTAGAAACTTTTCTCTTATTCCTCCATAAATGCCTTGTTCCAGCGACACACCAAATAATGAATGTTTTACTTATCAGCCTGTAATCTAACTGTGCACAAGAGGATTGGATTTTTCTTGGAAATGTTCCCATGACTCAGGAGGAGTGGAGGTGTACAGTTCCCTATATAGGCTACATTATTATAGATTATATTATATATTATTTATTTAATATTGAACACTTTGGGGTTCTATACATGATGGTGCAAGTCGAAGTCTTTTGAACCTCATTTTGGCTTTCATTAGACACCGCAAGTGAGAGTCATTATACAACTTCATTAATCTAAAATAAATTCTTACATTGCCCAAATGCTATCCACAGTATTTAACTGTACTCCTTTTGTCAGAGCTCCACTTGTCTTGTCATGGAAGCAGCAATATCTTTTCATTACAATGTAATGTCGAAGTTATTTGTTACAGAACAGTTTTCAGTCATTTTATTTTGACAGTCTTAGATTGTTTCATATGCCATAACTATAACTGAATGGAGTAATTTAACAGTTGACATAATTTGAAATGTGCACCACAGAGCCAGCACATACACACACATGCTTGCAAAACAAAAGCACATCCAACAAATCCATTAAAAAAACCCAAAAAACCTTCAGTCTGGTTTCAAAAGCAGGAGACCAACCAACATTCTGGAGTGTGACCTAAAACACTGACCAGAGAGTATGGACGCACACGCACACACACACACACACACCACATCTAATGTAGTGAAGGTCAGGTTTCTCATCAGTGTCCTGTCTGAGTGTGTAGACTACAATGGAAAGCTTGGACACACTGTCCTGTCTGTACAGCTGGAGGGACAGAGCTGGCCAATGTCACTGCAGGGAAACAGGCTGTCAGCAGTAAAGGAAGGACCATCAGTTCAGTGTTTCCCATTATTTACCCAGACTATAGCAGCCTGCCATAGTCTCATAATAACATTAAAGATCTCGTCATTGCTTCGGTAAAGCATCTCTCACTCTTAGTCAGTTAGCCCCCTACCCTTTGCTGTATGCACTCACACTCTCTCTCACACACAATCACACTCCAGACACACCTGGACGGACCTAAACGCTC
The DNA here is from genome assembly GCA_037974645.1 of Hollardia meadi. Taxonomy (NCBI): domain Eukaryota; kingdom Metazoa; phylum Chordata; class Actinopteri; order Tetraodontiformes; family Triacanthodidae; genus Hollardia; species Hollardia meadi. Next base: position 1,543 of record JBBPCS010040758.1, read on the forward strand.
ACTATGGCCCCCTCCTCCCGTTCCTATTGAGTTTTGACTCGCTGTCTGTACAAACATTATGGAGGTGTAATAGAGGGGTCAGAGCTGTTCTGCCTCTGTGATGGCAGTGGAGGTATTAACAACGCCGAATCAACGTCTATATAAATGGAGTGAGCCGGCGAGGTGGAACAACGGGACAGGGCTGTGACATTAGATTGCACAATATCGCCGCAATGAAGACCCTTCTTTACACCGCTTTTGTTGATTTACACTGAACAAAGAAACAGTGTCAGTGCCACCCCACTGTGTGATTTTTGATAGCAATCTGGCATGCTGTCATCATCACACCTCTTTTAATTGTGTAACGCCGGCTGCATTATGATGTCATTGCTTTGTTCAATGTAAACAAAGGCGCCGTAGAAAAGGGTCTTCGTTACGGTGATATTGTGCAATCTCTGTGTAAAAAGGGCTTAATGTTTACAAATTAAATGAGGGGATAAAGCGAAACTAAAAAAAAAGAAAAAACACCACAAGAGTGAATCACAGGAACAGCTATCAGGCAAACTTATGTTTGATGTCAACAAATAAGTAACATTAAACGTTACGTGATGTGTTAGCTTGCAGTACATCTCTCTTCTGTCTGTCTTGCTAAGCTGGACAGAACATCTGTTGGTCTGTCTGTGTCCTGCAGCCACTTCCAGGACTGTGTTCTATGACTTTGTGATGACAAAATGAGAGTGAAATATCTCAAATAACTATTTTATTACATAAATGCCAATGGACAACAGTAAACTGCCACTTGGAAAAGATAAGGACATGAAACTCGAGCTTTCCAGCAGTAACCTCTGTGGGGACCAGACAGTCCAGACAACGTGTGGGAGTGATGACACTCCTAATAGACACACATCATTTAAAGCGACTATCTAGTCTCTCAGTCAAGGTTTAGTTACAACTCTGGACTAATGCAATCTGGAAAGCAATGGATTGATATTGACTACTGACTATAGGCTTATGTTTACATTGTAAAGTAGCCAAAGCCATTGTACAGCTAATTACCAGACAGCAGAGCCAAAGCTCAGTGTTATATTTTATTATTTTCTACATTTTATATTTTCCACTATTTCTTATTTATGTTTGTGTTATTTACATCTAGCCTCTTAATCTTGCTCTCAAAGACCACCAGATTGATGAATTTAAAGTTTAAGTTATAATTTTCTTCCTGAGGAACATGCCTCCGGACCCCCTTAGATGTGGGAAACACTGCAGTTACAGCATTATACTGATGGGATGACATAATAAATTGATACGAGATCATCATACCATGATTACATTTTTAGAAAAGTATTCACGTCACCCAGAATAGGATGCAGAGTTGGAAAGTCAGAGTCTTAAAAATAAGATAAAAAAGCACCTGCCCGTCACTGCCTTGAGGATGAGCAGGGGAGATTTCATGCAGTAAAATGTCTCACCACTCAAACATCAACTGAGTTAAAGTTCAACAGTATAGGATGACAATGTTGGTCAGTTGGTCCAACACTTTGGTCCACACTAAGACATCTTAACGACTATGAGATGGATTACCAAGACATTTTGCACAGGCATTTCCAGTTGTTGATTAACTAAAGCTAATGAAGTCTAATACAACAGTGCTACCTTCATGAAGGTTCTAATGTTCAGTGTGTTGAAACTGTTATAGAGAGGTGTTGATTAAAGTTTACTGTCATTTAAGAGGCAGAGGTTAGAGCTGCCACGATTACCTGATTAATCGATTAGTCGATCAACAAAAAAAGCTGCCAGCTGTTTTTTTTAGAATCAATTTACCGTTTCAGTCAGTTTTCATGCAAAAATGTCAAACATTTGCTTTAATCTTCTTAAATGTGAGGATTTGCTGCTTTTCTCTGTGTGTAGATTTATGAGAGTAAATGGTTTTGTACTGTTGGTTGGACAAAAGAAGCAATTTGAAGACGACATTTTGGGCTCTGGGAAATTGTGATTTAAAATTTTTTTTTTTTTTTTTTTTACAATTTTATCAACTAAATGATTAATCGATTATTAGTGAAAATAATTAGCAGATTAATGGATAATGAAAATAATTGTTAGTGGCAGGTCTCGCTGTGGTGCTGTTGAATTGCATTATCCTTAGAGGTGTTTCTCATATTTTGTCCAACTTAAATTGATTAGATTAGGTTACATTAGAAACACTTGTTAATTACAATTCAGTAGCATCAGAAAGTATGTGCACACATCCTCGCCACACTTGGCTACGTCTTTGTATTGACTTTCTCTAAAACGTGCTTCAAGTTCAGCCTCAATGAAGGTGGAAAAAAATCAAATCTAGTAACAAATCTGTTTTTCAAAGACAGACTATTTTTGAATCCCTTATATAATCTAACTGGGTGTAGCTTTCAATAAGAATGTTGGAACTAAAGTTATAGGTAAAACACTCAAAAATCCATTTTGATTTGTAATCATCTTTTTTTGGCTAACAAAGCGACAGATTTATTTGTCACATACTCATACTGTCAACAAGACAGCAGCCAAAAGTTTCATTCCAGCCCTAATGTAATTAATTAACTCGCTGCTATAATCTGCTAGCAGAAATGTTAGTGATTGGTCCTTTGATTCACTCCCTTGTGGTTTATTGATCAACTTGAGTTGAATTTTTAATGACTTCTCCTGGAGGCGCCCTATTCCACATTTTGCCTTGCCAGGCGTCTCTGATAAACTGGGGAAAGGGGGACTACGTCCCTAAGCTGCCTCGACAACACTCTATTTAACGCTGTTTCTCATTTCTCATTCAAAAACAATGAGGTGCTAAAATCCAAAATGTCATAATATTCCTTAAAGCAAAAAATGTCAGTGGCACATTTCGGAAAAATAACAAATCCCAAATGAATGGCTGCTTGAAAATGTCACTCAAACCATGTAATCAGCAACACAATGCCCGCTGAACCCGGCTAAGTTGCATTAATCTTAAAAACAGAAACGGAGCACTTTTCTTCACACAGTACTGTTGTACAGCCTCACAGTGTTTAAGTATTTTCTGATGGAGGTAGAGTTTTAGGCACCTCTGCTTCATCTTTTCTAATACTTATCAAACTCTACTGAGTTTCTGCTTCCTTACATGCAACTCTTGTTTGTCATTTGGTCTCTGTTGTACATTGTGTGGGATATGACCATGCGGTCAAGGCTGCAAAAGCCAGTTGTTTTCATTATTGATTAATCTGCCGATTATTTTTACGATGATGAATTGTTTGATCTATAAGTTCTTCCCAATTTACCCAGAGTGACGTCTTCAAATTGCTTCTTTTGTCCAACCAACAGTCCAAAACCCAAAGACTCTTCATTTACTGTCATAAATGACAATCCAAAAGCAACATCTGGCTTAATAGCCGTAAGCTGACACTTGTTGGATTCAAAGGCAATATTTCAGGTTTAAATCCAGTTTGAATGCTTTGCTGGAGAAAATACCACATAGGTCCCCAACATTACAGCTGGGCTTTTATCCGTGTGTGACGTGTCACAGTTCCATGCTTGGTCGCATCGTTTGGGCTTTGTGATGCTGGCGGAAATGGCGGTCTCCCTTTCAGAGGACAGGAATATGTAATTACCAACAAGAATCCATTACCTTGAAATGCTCTTCCTGTGAGCATCAAAAAATTAATCACCTGCAGTATTATCACACCTGCAACAGTCAGACACACACATTCAGAGTCACACATAGCTGGGAACAGCAAGAGAGCTAAGTTTTACATTGTTAAATGTCAGAGTCCACAGGTCAGTGTAGCTCCATTGTATGAGCTGTATTTATTTCAGTCAACATGCTCATACAACATGCTGGTGATTCACCTGTGTCAGGCCAGTCTTTAAAAACCGCTGTAAAAACATGGAAAACAGAAACCGAGCAATACATCAGCAGCCTGATATGATCAGCCAATATCAGGTTATCACAGTATCCCTGTGAATATTTTATGCACAACGACATGGCAAAGCTGGAAAACTACAGCAATAGATTTTCACTTCACTCAATTCCAGTTGTAATATAGTTAGTTCCAATCATTTTTTATTTAAAGAATAAAAGGATCTTTGTGCACACCACAGAGCAAAAGGTGTTGGTAACAGCAAGATGAATGTTAATAAAAGATCATGCAATCACTACCAAATCCACACTTTGTTTTGTTAATTTTTGAATTTAAATTTTGTCATATTTAATGTTACTGGATTTTTGTGGCTGTTACCGATATTAGTATTTAAGACTTACACATATCTGATAACAACATATTGGCCAATGTTAGTTTTCTGAATTAACATTTTACATTAAAAAAAACATTTTTGATAAGGAACCCTTTAATTAATTAATTTTTTTAAAGAACTGTCACTGAGATAACTGCATGAGACAATTCAGTGTAAAAAATAAAGTTGTCAGTGCTCTCTGGTGGACAGACGATAGAATGGCAACACTGTTATCAAAACATATCTTTAGGATTTCTGTAGTGATATTTTATTGGGAAGGGAAATTTCAATCAAAAATACTACTCAATATTCACTGGAAGCTATTATGTCCACACACATAAACTAGAATTACCACCTTGCGGTTGTATCACGTGACCTTGACCTTTGACATCTCGCTACCAAAATCCAATCAGTTCATCCTCTGGTCCAAGATAATGCTTGTGCCAAATTTGAAGAAATTCCCTTAAGGAGTTCCTGAGATAAGAATGGGATGGACGGACGTACAGACAGTCGGACAACCCGAAAACATAATGCCTCCGGCCATGGCTATCGCCGGCGCGAAGGCATAAAAAGAGAGAGGCACAGTTATGATTTCCACAACCTCTTTTAATTTTGATGTCATGTTCAGCACAGAGTATAATGAACATGTTCCTGGAACAATTCCACCTTTTGCGGCAGTACTGCACTAATTTGTGCTCAAGCAAGCTCTGGAGTTGTTGCTTTTGTTTCAACATTTGTGTTGCAGTTGTACAGCTCATTTGCATTACATAATCGTATAGTTTCTCTAGTTTTGCGGTAAAAATTTTTCTTGATGAGATCATAAACTCGGGCTCAACTAAACCCATCAAACTTTGAAAACCCTTGCCTTTGCCAAAGCTGATTAGAAGCATGTCTTTAGCTATCATTTTTGTGATAAGGGCCGATGTTTGCTCTGCACATTGTCATCTATCATCAAACTTACTTTGTCTGGTGATAAAGCTAGCCATTAATTGTTGATCAGTTGAGATGACACCTTCTTACTCAGTGTTTGCACTCCGCCTCATTTTTTGCTTCTTGAAGGAGTTCCACACAGAACTTTTTCACGGATGTACTAATCTTTTCATGTTTCTCGTCTTTGTACAGTAGCATCCAGCCCATCTCACAGTGAAAAGATATTTTCCCTTATTTTTGCTACAGCAAAAACAATTTGCTGCAGCAAAAATAAGGGAAAATATATTTTTAAGACAAGATGATAGTGACATAAACAAATCTTTTTAATCATTTAATGATTATTTGAAAATTCCAAAATCATGACTCATCCCTAATATTTTTTTTTAGTTAATTATCAGCCGACATCAACATATATACCTGAAATAAGCTAATAACACTGATTTATTGGTCTAGCTCTGCTGTCATTTTGTATAAAAAGAAGATTTTTGCTCTAAGATTTGGCTGAAAAAATGGGAGACAAAGAGGGGGGCATGCAACAAATGTCATAACTCTAGCTGCGTTTAAAAACAGGATACAATAAATTGTAAAAAGAAAACAGAGGCCCTTCTATCTGGATTCACAGGAAAACACTAACCTGACAGCTCAACAGAGGACACACTGGATCATGATGTAGCAGTACACTTATTTCATTTAAGCTTCATCATTGGCAGCGGGACTGGCCTCAATCTATGGCTTTCACACTGTGGCCACAGACAATATTCGTTTCTGACTGGCTTGCAGCAGTCCATTAAAACTGAACATCGCCATTAAAGCCGAATGGTTACAGTGCGTGCCACACGGCTGTACGGTTGCTGTATGGCTGTTGCTGCTTCAATTCCAGCCAGCAGCTTTTGTTGCATGTCATACCATGCTACCGCTCCCTATTTTTTGTCTTCCTCCTCATCTGTTACTATAAAAATAAAGGTAAAATTACCTAAATATGGAGTTGTGCACACAGTTCACTGATGGACATCCACAAGAGAGAACTTTCCTGTTTGCCCTCTTAAAGTTACTGCAATATGCTGTTACGGCAATACAAATCAACACTTCCTGTAAACATTTTCAAATCAAAAGCCCTCTAGCAGTTTAATTTCAGTGCAAGGCTTTTATTGTGAAACATTACCCATACACACTTGAAATGTAGCTACTGCCATATTTTCGCAAGTTGTACTCAGTCTTATTTTAGGTGTTATTTTATTCATCATTTTGATATTAAAGTTTAAAATAAAAAGAAGTTGAATGGTTGTCGTGAGAAATAAAAACACAATGTGTCTCTCAGTTGCCCTGATTGTGGTGCCACTACACTCTCATTAATGGGCTCTCATTATGTTCCACTCGGGAGTCATGCAACACCTAGCAGTAATGGTTTCACTAGTCTGGTCCAGTATTGGGCTAAATATAAATCTGGTTTGAAAGTTTTTACATAGGCCCAACTCTACTTAGTAATAGTATCATCTACAGCTATCATTAATTACCTCATACTAAGTGACCAGGCCTTAATTTGCCTCTACTGCTGTAATAGCAACAGCCCTGATGATCATTTAGCTGCCACAGATGATGAGAATCCTTCATATAGCAAGAGTCTTCACATTCACCAGGTCTGCCTCTCAGCTCTATGCAGACTGAATTTCAGTCCTCTCTCAAAGTGCGAGGAAGATTGAACTTTGACCTAAAGCACTCAACAAACACACACACACGCACACATAAGCATGCACGCATACACACACACACACACACACACACGCACACACACACACACACACACACACACACACACAGAGTTAGTGTCAGATGAACACTGCCACACAGATATCACACATGCAAGCAGCAAAGGTTTTCTCTTCAGTCTAGACATGTGGGCTGAATAATGACAGAGGAGGGCAGATGGAAAGTGACAGAGTGAGAGAAAGAGGGACTGAGACAGAGATAATGAGAATAAAAAAGGGAGTGAGACAGTGGCAAACAAGGAGGCAGGGAGCGATGAGCAGACAGAGGTGGGTGGGAATGGACCGAAAGGGTAGAAGGTGAGTTCTCACAGTCAGTCAGTGTGACCTACGGCTATTGGTAAAGAAAATACTGAACGTTTGTGTGTGTCTGTGTTTGTGTTATGTGCAGAGGTGTGGACTCGATAAAATCAAAAATAACTTCAACACCAACGACTTGGAACTTGGCTTCTTGACTTGAAATGCCTTCAGAACTCCCCAAGCCTAAAGGTTTAAATGATGCATTAAAATGATGCAGCGAACTCTGCAACAACTACTGTTGTGCTTGTCAGTAAGCGTACAGTATATCCAGCAGGTTATGGAGCGACAAACAGAAAGTAAGTTGCCGAAAAATACTTGTGTTTGGTAAGGGTGGGCATGAGTACTCAAGTACTCGATTTGGACATCAGTATTCGTCCAAAGCATAAAGTAATTTTTATATAATAAATGTATAGTAAATTGATCCTGTTCTGTGTTATTTTCATACATTCATATTTTTTGGATGGGACACATGCAACAGCTATCTATGAATATCTGCACAGATTCATATAGCAAAAATGACAGATCTGCGCCTAATGTTCAATGTTTTGAGTCAGACATCACTTGATCTGATGTTACAGGCAGAATGGCGACTGCACTTTTTCGCTTGGTTGTTGTTAATTTTGGATCCTATTTTTAAGTTTTTTATTTAAAATTCTCAAAAATTTAATGTGATTACTCAAATATGGAAATGTCTTAAAATGCCCATCCCTAGTGTTTGGAACATACAAGCTGAAGACAAACAGCAGAAAAGTATCCTCAACACAACAATTTGATATATTTTGGAAGGATAATTAAGCATACATTGTTTAACTTCCACTCAACATCCTGTTAGCAACTCAAAGCCTAGAACTTGAAACCGCCCCAGAAGTTGGAGATAATTTAAGGTCCAGCTCCAATACCGAGGTAACATAACACTTGGGCTGTATCCAAAATCCCTTCCTCACTCCCTCGTTCACTCATTCACTAATCCGTTTTTAACACTCAGTAGTTTACCATATAGTAAGCAGTGAGTTCAGATTTTGGACATTTAAAAATAATTTTGTGTCCTCACTGAAAGCAGTACAGTTTTACCTCATACTCTGTCATATTTGCCTCTCTAGTTTCTTCTTTGCTGTAGCTTTCTGAAGGGGTGTTTGGGAGCCTGAAAGCGGTAATCCCATAATTACCGCTCTGCACCATCTTTGTCAAAAACTGTAATGACAAAATACTAATTTGGACAAAGACAAGGATGCTTGTCAAGGTGAGTAGAGATGAGAAAGAGGGAACCACAACATTACATTATTAATGATCAGCTGAGACGTCTGTCAATTAAGCAAATCAAGCCTCTAAATGTGTCATTTTGCCACCAAGACACCATTAAAATGGTAAAAGGAACTATTGGTTTAGGGGGGGAAAAAAGTATTTTCCTTTCAGAGAGAAGTTGAGACTTTTGGAGTAGAACTTTTTTTTTACAGCCATTAGAGGAACTACCACTTAAGTGACCTCCACCACTCAGCTGTGAAGGCTGCCTCTTGCCCCCGACAGACAGATGGACAGATGGGACAGACAATTAGAGAATCAGCCAGACACAGTCAGCCTGACACTCAGATACCATGAGAGGTGTATATATTCACCCAGTCAGGAAACATTTTGACATTTAGTAGATGTTGACACATGACAGCTTCACCCTTAGCTGTGTAACCATGGCATCCAAATGATTAAGTATTGTTTGTAGTCATCAGTATGGCTGCCTGCACTTTTTCATTCTGATTAAAGTTCAATGCAGCCGGTCTGTGACAGATCTGTGATTAAGTATACTGTGCTTCATAAACACCCACACAAAGAAAAAGTTACGTAGATGAGATGGAAGTCCATTGATGCAACATGACAGACGGCACGGAAAGAATATGCCGAAAGAGAAAGAGGAGGAGAAAAGTGCATTTGCTCCCAGACGAAAGCCAGCTTATAGCTTGTACGCACAATTTAACCCGGCTTATCTCTGCAGGCTTTGCATCTCTCCGGGGGGGGGGGGGGGGGGGGGGGGGGGGG
>JBBPCS010040794.1:0-20487 GCA_037974645.1 Hollardia meadi
TTATGAAACTAATTCTGTTGATCTGTAACTTCCCAAGAACATGACCTACTTGCACAGGTGCTAACACACACACACACACACACACGCACGCACACACGCACGCACGCACGCACACGCACGCGCATGCACGCACGCACGCACACACACACACACACACACACACCGTACACAATTGTAAACACTCACACGCACTGACACACACCACTAACACTACAGTTCATGGTCACTGTCATGGTCTTCTTTGCCCCACTTTATTATTTGTGTTATTTGAAGTCATGGCCAGAGTGTACATTGTGGCGGAATACGAATGCGGTGAAAAGATAAAATGACAATACGCAATTGCAGGAAATCCTTGAATTTGTGTGATTTTGCAAAATCGCAAGATCGCAAAATCCTGGAGGGACTGAAGTTTATCCCATTATCTTAAACATTACCCTCCAATAAAATTTTTAAAATTTTAAAAAAACAAATATTTTTTTACATCTTACCTTATGGAGAAAATGCTCCTTGCCAATGGCTCCGATTTTGCCAATGTAGTTGACAAAGCCAATGTTTCCCTCTGTTGCTCCATAGCATTCACAGATACGAATGTCCCCAAACCGATTCAGGAAATCAGCCCAGGTGTCAGGCCTTATCCCGTTCCCCATAGCCACTCGGACTTTATGATCGGTGTCACTGTCACTCTAGAGAAGAGGAGAGATGAGACACCACGCTGTAATATAATAGACACCGCACTACCTTTATCTAGCAGTGTGTCAACTAAGCTTATAATAAATACGTCAACGTCAAATACGTCAGAGTTTTACCATTGGTGTGTTGCAGAGGTAGCGCATAATTTCTCCTATGTACTGAATGACAGTCACATTGTACTTTCTACAGTCATTCCAGAACTGGGAAGCAGAGAATTTACGTCTTAAAACAACCGTGATTCCTAGAAATGAAGAGGCACAGATTTCAACAATATTATCTCACACAGAGAGCACAGCCAGTGTTGTAAACTTAAGACCTCATAGGCCACACTCCCTGTTATTTGAGGTCATATACCAGTTTAACCTTTAGTCAAGTCAGAATGCAGCCTGGAAATCATGTTTCATAGTTTTATTATTCCATGAATCACCTTTTTCTATGGCTCCACAAAGTCCCATCAGAAAGCCAGCACTGTGGTAAAGAGGCAGGTTTATGTAGAGGATATCGTCTGAGCGTACGCCAGCGATAGACTGAATAAAACATGACATCCATAGTCTCTCATGGTTAATTACAGCTGCCTTTGGAAGCCCTAAAAAGATAACACCGCCGTTAAAAGCAGAAGTAGAATCTTTTTATTGTTCAGTTGCTCAAGGCCTGCACACTGCAAAACATAGCTGAACAAAGATTAGAGGTGAAGGCCAGATTACCTGTGGTTCCTGAGGTGTAGATGTACAGTGCAGGACTCTTCATGGTGATGTTGGCCCTCAGCTGAGGTGGCAGAGGCTCATCTGAGGCCTGCTGAATCTTATCAGAGAGGCTTTCAAAGCCCTCCACATCACAGTGCTCACTCAGGATGAACACACGGATGCCCTGCTGGTTCAAAGTGGGCAACACCTCCACTAAAGCCCCTCGCAAGTCTGAGTAAGACAAGCAAAACAGAGCGAGTGGAAGCTTCAGGGTCAATGCAGTGACAACATAAATGGAATGCTTCACACACCTGAAATTAAATAACTGCAGTACAGAAACGCCAAACTGTGTTTAAGGTTGTTTAGAAATTGTTTCTCTGTTACATATTTTGCCCACCAGTTTAATTGTTGCCTTTATACTTACTTTTTATAATAACTGTAAATGTACATAAAGGTCCAAAATATAGGATTTAGGGCGATCTATTGGCAGAAATTAAATGAAATTTGCATTTTTCACATTTTAGAGACCACTGTAGCTTCTCCTGCGCACTTGGAAAGGGAGAATGAGACGAGGGGTATTCAGTTGGTTGCTATCTGCAAGCTCACTGCTGGACGCCACTAAATTCTACACATTTATACATTATTTCCTTTAGTTCAATTAATAGCTCTATTATTTTGAAGCCTCGGCTCAAAGTTACGTACAACTCTCTTTGGGCTGCTCTCTTGTGATTAGACTCTTTCTTAACACTGGCAAGCAAGCGGTATTATATGGACATTTTATATGCTCCAGTGAAAAGTTTTATGCTGGTCACAGTGGAATTTAGTGTGATAACAGTTATAAGGAAACTCCAGAAGACTCGAAGACTAATCCCTCTTTCGTATTTTGTCTGTATTTCACTACTTTTTACTATTTGGTCAAATGTTATTCCACACGTTGCGCAAGCTGTTGTTTATAAGCTAACATGATCTCTATATTTTGTCGTCACAACCGTGTCTTTAGTTTTCATGGTGGATTTGGAGAGAAGCCTTCAAATAAGCCCTTAGTAAGAAAGTTAAAGTATATTAAAAGAAATTACATTATATTGACTCCTATTCAAACTATATGCAAAAACATAGAGAAAGGAGGATATGCACTTAACACTAGACTCCTGTAAGTTCAACAAGAGACCCTGTTCTCGGCAGCCGTATGAAATCACAGGTAAACACGGGTGTAATTAATATTTTTTATTAAGGTTCTGTTCCATTTAGTGTGGCAGGTCCTATCCAGTGAGCCAATATGTACAAGAGCTGCACCTTGACTCTATTTGACCTGAATGAAACAGAACCTTAATTAGTATCAGTGGGAACACCTGTGTTTGCCCACTATTTCTTGCCAACAGTGTTCATGATGTGGTATCTGAAATTTAAACGTAGGTTTGTGAGACTAACTTAAACACTTAAACCATTGCCACTTTATTTTTTTTTTAAATGAAAAACTAGAGAAATATATAATGCAGAAAACATGAAATTAATTGCATAAGCATATAGAGGATAACTAGTCTATGTCAGTCCCATTTTCCCAGCTTACCAGCACCAGCAACCAGGACCTTGGCGTCACAGCAGGAGAAGCAGTGCAGCAAAGATTTAGATCTGATGTTGTAGTTCAGTAGAGAAGCTGTGCATCCCAGCTTGGCCAGTGCGAGCCAGAGCCACACGAATTGGGGCTCGTTTCCCAGCAAAAGGGCCACCGTGTCACCCTCCTTCAGGTGGGCATGCTTGGACAGAGCTCTAGCCACTCTGTTGCTTTCTTTGTCGGCCTGGCTGTAAGTATACGAGCTTTCCTCAAAAAGTAAAAACTTCTTTTGTGGCTGCCTCGCCACTTTGTCCAGAAAACAATCCAAAATACTGTGAAATGGTTTCTGCTTATTAAATTTAGTCAGTCGTCTGCCGATTTGAATCAGAGTTACAGCGTAACTTAAATCATTCAAAAAATAAGGGTTTTTAAGGTAAACCAATAGTGGCAAAATTGCCAAACCTGCAAGGGCGGTATATAGAATATATGCAATCATGATATTCAGTAAAAACGTGTCAGTCCGGCTGCTTAGAGTCCCGAAAGGTTCAAGTTTCAACAGCATACAAAAGCTGAATATAGGCCTGTTCAGTTTACGCCTCTTGAACTTTGAACCTTTTTTTCTGGGGTTGTAACCAGAGACTTTAGAGTTTCTGGTGAAAACTAATTCTCCGACTGCTGCCAACAGTCTGTGAAAAAGGCTGCTGTTTGGGCTTTCTTACAAACATGTTTAACCTTATGTCAAAAACACATCAAAAATGGGATTACAGACTGACATTATCAGCATTTGTGGGAAATACTGAAAGAAAAGCCCTGCCATTGAAAGCTGATTCTAAGTTTTTCATCCACATGTAACTGTGAATGTGAATTAGACATCATTAATATGGATAGATCAAATTCATGAATTAAAGCTAGTTACCCCAAGTTTTCACATTACAAAGGATAGGCTGCAGGTAGCTAGCTAACGTTAGCATAATAGTATTAGGCTATTAGATAATGACTACGCAGGGTTATCAAAACGTTAAGGGGCCCAAAACACTTTTCCCCATATGCTTACATGGTGAAAGGAGCGGCTGTAAAATGGTAGATAATTTTTGGGGGATTATTTAGACCTAGATACGATGGTGCCGCTCAGCTTTGCTTCCAATTTTGCCCAGTGGCTACTCAATACAGCAAAGTTCAATTCCCCTGCTGTCCAGAAAACATTTTTCTCTTAGACCACCATTATAAAAGAGACGTATGTAAAATTGTTGGCAGGACTCCTCGACTGCAAACCAGGTCAACTAGGACTCTTTCTATCATGAATTATTAATCGATGGAGATTTTATATTTGTAAAATTTCCCTTAAGCCGAGAAAATTGATTTAAAAATCTCTGACATCATCACAATGTAAAGTGGATGTGTACTGAGTGAGCAATACACCCAGGAAGAAATCTGGAAGATAGAAAACTTTTTTGGTGTATGTACCAGGCAGGCAATTCTCATTCAACTGAATAGCGCCATCTTTGGGTCTGGTATCTTATAATTCTGTGCTGAATCTGGCAGAAATCCATAGTGCGCATGCTCTATGGGCCCCACAATGCAGAAGCCATGAAGAAGATCCTGGTTATTTTATACCAGGTTTTTTATTTTTTTGTGAATCTCTCTGTGAATTGGCGAGTTTTATTTTGTTTATGTCTTGTTTGATTGAAGTGTGTTTAATTAAACTTTAAACTCGGCATAAGAGAGAAACTTGAATTCAGAAGGTGTACGGTTGTATTTTTCTGTTTAGTACGGAAAAATTCTAAAAAAAAAAAAAAATTTCCTTGTGAAAGACAAACTTGCAGCTTCTATACATCTCCCAACTGGAGCTAGCTGGTTAGCACGCTAACTTCAGTAGATATCTCTGCAACACAACACAAAGACATAGTCTTTGACATGACGTCAACACTGCTGTTTTTTCACATTCTGTTGACAATGTTAGTTCATTTTTCGTAACGTTTTAAACGAAAATTATGGCCATATCCTACAATCTGCCCCTTTAAAACGTCTGGATGGGAACTTTGAGGTTACAGTCCTGGTTGATTTGATGACTGTGGGTAACTGTTACGCCTATTGGTGTGGACAGTGCGGTTTTAAACTGGCTTAAAGTGTGGTCCTAGAATTAAAAAAACCAAAACTATTTTCGTTTTAATAAAATAGTTAGGCAGTAATTGGCCTTTTCCATTCTGTGAGCAACAGTTAACTGATTTTGCTGCACGTCATATCCCATGACTTTAAGAACAGCAGGGCAGTGAAAAGCATTGGTTTACCGCACGGAGACGTTTAACGGCCTACCGTCTGCAGGAGCTTCGTCTAATTGCTGATTTTGGCTGCTTTTTCTTGTTCCGTTGCTCCCTGTAATATCTCAAACTGTTCCACTGTCAATAAGGGAAATTTAAAATTAGTGTTGTCTTGTTTCGACGTACTTCGGATGAACGATAGCGTCCAGTCTCACCATCACTACCACGCGCACATTGCATTTCCTGTGACTATTTCACAATAAAAGTCAACTCGTCTTTCGCTCTTTCAATGTTTTTTAACGTCAAGCTGCAGCAGTAGGAAATGTTTGGTTTGCATGAGAAGTAACTTAATACAGCAGTTTCCTGAGTTGTGCAGAGGTGTGGGAGTGTTTATTTGTGCTTAAGAGGTAACCCCATGAATATATATATTTATATATTCAAGTCAGAAACCACGTGTTATTCCTCTGATTCAGATTCGTTCTCGCTCCCTCTCTTCATTCACTTCACATTCAACTATGTCATCACAATATATTATTTATTTTTTACTGTAAACATGTCTGGTGCTTATTTCTGATATCTTTTTTTTAATTAAGATTGATCTCCTAAACCTAATAGTATTACATTAGTAAGATAATATTGACATCACATAACAGATTGTTGGGTTATTTTAATTTAAATTCGATTTTTAAAAAAAAACTATTCCCAATGGTGTTTTAGAACATAATTAAATAAGGGCTCAAGCATAATGAACCAGTCAGTCAGTTTTAGTTCTTAACATGTGAGGTGTTTTCTTTTTCTTTTCTTCCAAACAGATAAACTTTGACCCCAACTGACAAAATATTAGGTTATAACAATCATATAACCTCATATCACCTGAGAGAGCAGGTTTAGATTTAGATTTAACCTTAACCCTAAACCTAAATGACAAATGATTAAAAGAAAGTCTGAATGTGCAGTTTATTGATATAATGACACAGAAAAATAACTTTTTGATTATGTTACAACCAGTTATTGGTTCCAACAGACAGATTTGGGTTTTCTTGTCACCAACACCTGGGTGTAAGTCTGAACCAAAGCCACTAGATGGCACCATGTTTTAACTAGAGCTGCCTCTTATTATCATGTGATTTCTGTTTAAGTTTCTCTTGAATTCTTTTTACTATAGAACCGAGCTGTTTAGTCCCTGGAGGAAAGATGTTTTTTTAAAACATGTCCTCCTTCATCAATGCCTGGGTCTATCTGCATATGAATTAAACTAATTTTGAGTGTTGTGCTGAAGTGCTGAGTCCTTCAAATTGTCAACGGTTTTCTCTTTTATCGCCTGCAGTCCTTCAGTTTGGTTTTGTTTTTTCCTGGAAACTCCTGCCAAGATCCACTCTGTTTCCTACTCGTTCTCCCTTATTTCCTGTCCTTCTCATGAGGCATTAAGGCACAAACACTACTTCACTCAATGTCCACACAGAGATTATTGCACCATTGTTATGCATTTTATTTCATACAGCACAAACTTTAACTCGTAATCACACAGTCAGCATTAAATTTGCCTAAGCACTCACTAACTGCCAGTTAATTTAAAACCACATACATACTACAGTATCTGCCTGGAGCCATTTCAGGTATATGAATATTAGAACAACTGTCACAAAATATCATCACACATCAGTTATAGACTAGAAAAATTGGCATTAACACATTTTTTTTTTTTTACTGAATTATATACAACAAAACAATGTTTTTATGTTGCACAAGTTTATTTGAATTTTAGTAGCTGCACTGATTTAAACAGTGGTGTACTTACATTACTTTAAGGATATTTTGATGCTAATACTTTTATACTGCTGTAAAATGTCGAATGCTTGACTTTTACATTTAAGAGAATATTTCCATACTGTACTTATACTTAAGTAAAACTTCAGCCTCTGTAAAGTTGTTTTAAATCTTAAGAATTTCTCTTTAACATCAAGTATTTATGACTAAGTAATTGACATCATTAGGTGTTATTTATTCAGATCCTGACACTTAAAACCTCGTCAGCTCTCTCTCTCTCTCTCTGTGTGTGTGTGTGTGGCTTGATCAGACTGCTCAACATCATTCTTGACATACTCTTGAACTGCGAGTGGTTACAGTCTTAGCCGACGCCCCCTCCCCCCATCAATAACAGACAGTACATGAGCTCAGATGCACACACAACCTCTCTCAAACACAGATAAGACAACACATAAAACGAGACCCAAACAAGTGAGTTCTGTGAATACAAAAAGAATTCCTCTTGCTGTTTTATTATCTAACCGTTCCTGTAATGGTGAAAGAAATATTCGCGTCTTCAACTTAGATAAAAGAAGTGATACCACAGAGTAAAAATCCTCAAAAGGAAATGTCCTGCTTTCAAGTTCTTTCTCAAAAGGAAGCAGAAAAAAGCTCAAACCATTTGGAAGTTAAATTCAAGATTTATACAGTATTACAACTATATTTAAAACCACACTGGATTGACTTTCTTCAAACTACTCAAATCTTTATGGTGCTGAATCTAAAGAGAGAGAGCCCCTTTATGTAGAAAAACTGCCCCCAGTATTACATTAGTGGATTGTTATTACTAATGCTTTAATATGTAAGCAGCATTTTACTCTTGTTCAAGGTGGAGCTGCTGTTGTGTAGTTACATTTAAAACAATCTTCTATGTATGTCAAATCTTTAACTACAATAACTCTCAAACACATGTAGTGAAGTAAAAAAAACTATATTGAAAAATAATGAACAGTATAAAGTAGCCTAATACTCAAGTAAAATACAACTGCATCATAATTGTACTAAAGTACAGTTAACAAATGTACTTTGTTGAATTCCACCACTGCCTGAGACATTTCTTTGAACCTGAAATATCACCTGGGTTTCATTATTTCTGCTGAGCTTATTTGCCGAAAAGATGTGAGACACAAACATTTTTGGTCTTTATGTTTGTCTTATGACAAACTGAATCTCGCCAGTTTAATAAACAGATACTTTATGGACTTGAGCTTTGCAATAAATTATTTATGTGGTTGACAAAACAACTGGGACACAGATATGTGTGGTTAAGCTGGCAGGACTAATATGTGAGTTTTGACACAGCTGTGCAGTGAAGACAGGCAGTCTGTGATTACAACAATGAACAAAGACATGAGTCATTCTCAATCACAACAGTCTCCTTTACAGAAAAGTAGTTATTGCTGTCTCTTCCTCCATCTCTCTCTCTCTCTCTCTCTCTCTGTCTCTCTCTCACACACACACACAGTCATCAGTACCACACAGCAGAAAATTAAACACTGAGATTAGACTTTTCTCAAGACAAGTTGTCCCAACATGGAAGCAGGAATGATGAAATACTGCATGGTGTAATGTTGGAACAAAATAAGTAAGACTGATAACATATGAAGGTTGGTTTAGCTGTTGACTCGACAAGATAAGAAAACGCTGAATTGCAGTAATCAAATCAAAGACACTTCATCTTATGTACACAGTCACACTGTAAAGCTTAGACAAACATAATCATTTACAAATTATAACGATCATATCACAACCACACACTTAAATAGGTTGAGTTTACATATAAAAACGACTTCATACTGTAGCACAAAAATCTTTTAAAGGCGAGTGGCTGTTCAATACCTTCAATGTTTATACAAACAACACAAAAAGTCATCAGTTTTCAGTCCCTTGGAGAAATGGTTACTTTGTGCAAGCTA
Source organism: Hollardia meadi (assembly GCA_037974645.1). Classification (NCBI taxonomy): domain Eukaryota; kingdom Metazoa; phylum Chordata; class Actinopteri; order Tetraodontiformes; family Triacanthodidae; genus Hollardia; species Hollardia meadi. Next base: position 8,906 of record JBBPCS010040794.1, read on the forward strand.
ACATGTTTTAATAGAAAATGAGAAGTTCCACTGACATATGGGATGGAGACAAAATAATGTTACTGCTAGAAGTAATTAAATCACCACCACAAATGCTGCAACAAATGCCGGTCATACTGGGTCAGAGGCCATTCTACAGTATTAATCTATACCCTTATTAATTTCTTTCTTTGTCAATATAGCCTTGGACAATCCTGTAAGGTGTCATGAAATTCAATATGATTCCCATTGACCTATCGAATGAATGTACGACTGGCACTCCTGCAGTTTGAGTTCTGTTCCCCTCTCATGTTGCTTCAAAAACTTCAAAAATATACACTAATAAAAATCAAATCAATTGCTAGAATTCTTTTCTAGTTCACAAATGTTGCTACAAGGGACACGACCTTACATTACCTAGGTCATCTGCATTTATGACTGTTACTCAAAGCAAGATTAGTTGTTTTTGGCCACATGGTGGCAGTAGAAGCTGTAAACCATTGACTATAGGTAGGACTAAGTTAAAACATATTGATCGCCCCCTGGTGGCAGGCTGCAGTATAGGTCATAAATCCCACCCCTCAATGTTATTAGATAGGACATGGGCCAAACTAAAAACTCAAAGCACACCTCAGATAAATTTTTCCCAAAGATGGTTTCTGTCATTTTAGGTATGATGTCTGTTCAAGTGTTTATTTTGTGATAAATTTGGTTTTAATTACTTATTTGATGCTATAAAACGGGGGTGAAACGTCATGATTGACAGCTGAGCCTTACTCGCGATTGATTTGGGTGGGTGTATGAATGGGAACTTGATACTATGGATCCACCGCCTGATCACTGCTGCGCAGACTCTGGCTCCAAATGATGTCACCAGTGCAAGATGGCAGCGTTCCTATCCGGGATATTTTGGCTTCATTTTTCTATATTGGCAGGACGTGGAGACACATTATCCATCTTTATTTATGTCAGTGCTGTAAACACAGTGGCATATCAGCACCTTATAAAGTTAATATGGGGAAGCTATGTTTTGGTCTTGCAACAAATTCGAAGGGAAATAAATATTCCACTATGTTCAACAGCTACTAAGTAACTGTGTCTGCTGTTCGGTGCTAAGCGGGTAGTGTACAGTCAGGTTTTTGATCTAAAACTATTGTTTAATGTAGCGTTAGAGTTACTGTCCTTGTCACATTTTACATTATTTTTACCCACCCCCACTGTAGACTATACGCACGTCCACATTTGGTAATGTTGGTTACTACTTCCAGCTTTAGTTGACATTAAAAAAAAATCTCCTTGCAAAAGAATTGATGTTTTATTCCCTGAATGTTACTGAATGAGACATTGTTTGTATTGTCAACTAAAGCTACAATACGTCTTTCACAATAATGGTATTGTCATATACCTTCTATTCTACAACTGTGCTTTTTTTAAAATGCAGATATCTCATCTAATGGAAATGAATGCACTCATTGTGTTGGAAGCGTAAAGCCAGTCTCTACGCTTCAGAGCCTTTTCTAAAGGGACAGGGGGACACAAACAGTGTCTTGCTAGGCGGGACAGTCCAGGTCGTACATGCAGCCCGCATTAGTTCACTGTTAGCCCAGCCGAGATATATATGAGGCAGCCGGTGACAGAAACTGAACGGTGATGACTTCATCATTCAGCGACATCACAGGCAGGAACAGTCCTGATAGTAAAAGTGTGTCTGCTGTCCATTTCTTCAGTCAGCTTTCCTTCATGGTCAGTTGTACTTTGCATATATCCACACTCAAAGTCTTTTCTTTCATCAGCTGACATCTGAGTCAGTCTGAGCAGCTCTCAGACGATGAGGGAATCCCGGCTGAGAAGAGTGCCCTGATAAGCATTAGAAAAAAGTGTAAGTGATCAAAACGACAGCACAGTTTACTTCAAAATATGAACATGTATCTTTCTCAATAGAATGAGAGATTATAGAAATAGAGATTAGACAAATGGGGTTATTGTGGTGAAATAGAACCTGGGACAAACTGCATTTCAACTTTTTTGAATTCTTTGAAGTTTTGATTGAAAGCTGGTTCTAGTGAATAAACTAATGTTTTATAGAAAATATTTGATGTTGAATACCTTTTTGACCCAGGTTTGTCAGGGAGGAGACAACCAGTTATGATTGTTATTGAGAGTAGTTGGATACAGAACAGAGTATTCTACCTAGTTTTCACTGTTGTAGCATCTGAACCTCACCTGTCAAAGGTACAACAACAACACTTACTATGCGTTTCTCAACCCTATGGGGCTCATGACATTTTGCTTTGACATACTCTAATTTCTAGATACATCATCTGATTGCCATGAGAACCCTTTAAATGCAGGGGTCCTAAAAATTAGGTCATAGGTTGAGAAACTGTACTTCAAACAGTGTTGGCACTAGGTACTAATCACAACATATTAAAGATTTGCTTGGTTTTGTTTTGTTCAAGAAATCTCAATTAAGTTCCTTTGCGCCATCTTGAAAAGAGAATTAGATGGAACACAGTCTTGGATCATTCATCCATGCTCATAACGCTGACTAAAGATACAGATGAAATAAGCCTAGTTAAACTTACCCCTTACAGCATGTATATACAAATATATCTCCATCTTAAAGCAGTGTTTTGGTTTGTAGGCAACCTTAATATTTGTCAGATATTGGATGCTTTCCTTTGATGTTTGTGTGTATTTAAAGGTATGTTGATTCTTAAGCTAAGCCTGTTCTGGCTCAGTTCATGGGTCTGTGTTTGATAGTCATTCAGCATTGCAAGCTTCCCTTTGTTTTGCAAGCTTTTTTCTACCTGGAACTATCGTGTAGGAACTAAATTTAATCCCTGATTCCTCCAGTCAGAATGCATGTTTAGTTTCTGAGTTCCTCAAAATGTTCTACTTCCTTAAGTGAAAACACCCTAATGGACTCCCTTAAAAGCAGGGAAAAAGCACCCAGAGTGTTAAATACTCTAACTTTGTTTTCAATAACTAGAAAAGATGCTAGTTCTACTCACTGTTGTTGATCTGTAAATTAGCATTATCCACATACAATAACTCAGAAAGGCTCACCACTTTCCGTGTCTTGTCTCTGGGTTCTTCCCTGTGCCCTGGCAGGGAATGGGCAGGAGGCTGAGAGGAGCGAGCATTTGCTGGGAGCGGCCGTGGAGATGGCCTGTCGGTTCTGTTTCGCTCTGTCTCTGAGTAAGAAGGCAGTGAATCTACCTCAGGCCTGTTACTAGGTGACTGGCTGCAGTGCCGACTAGATTCCCCACTGCTCTTTTTCGAGCTGCCCTTTGATGGTGTGTCTGAATCTTCCTCACTCCGGGCCCCCCTCTTACCCTGGCCAACCCCTCGCAGCTTAGCCTTACGATCGAGCAGGCTGTTCAGGAATGTGCTATCGTAGTCCTTCTCTTGAGAAGAAGTTGATGGTGGGCTGACTCTGGGAGGAGGTGGGACAGGGCGCTCGCTGTCCCCAGTGCCCCTCCTCTTTCTGGGTGAATGAAGTGGACTTATGATATATCCGTTTTTCTTGTTTCGTCTGGGATGATCCTCGCGGTCGCTGCAGTCTCCAAGCTCATTTTCATCATTGTGATAATGCTGAGGTGGACCATCGCGGTGGGAAGGATATCGACTGAACTCCAGATGCTCCATCTCATAGTCTCCCTGTTCTTCTTCCCCTTTCCCTGCCCCTCTGCCTTGTCTCTGCTTGTAAGAGGCAGCGAACTCCTCCAGCTCATCCAGTGAGCCGTTTCGTCCTGCAGTGCGGTATGTCTTTCGCTGCAGATGTTCTGAACGAGGGTTCCACCTGCGAAACACAACACAAGGCTAAGAAAAGATACGATTTTGAGTGTTGTGTATGCAGATGTACAGAATGTGTTTGTATTTAGTTGCTCCATTTACACACACTAGGGGTTACTGTTCGCTTTTTCCAGTAAGCTGATTGCTTAAATGTCACGAACCGTATATGAAAAACTAATTTCTCGTGAAGAATGTTGATTTCTTGGTCATGTGTACAGGTAACCGAATTTTAAATTGCTTTTTCATGCAGGACAAAGACTTTACTTTTTTTGTGCTACTCTATGTGCCTCTGCAATTGCCCCTTTGGGACAAGTATTTTAATTGAATTGAATTGAATAACTCAAAATCTCGACTCAAAGTCAAATTAAAGTGGACTCCAGAAGTCTGAAAGCATTTTGTTTTCACCACTCAATATTTGACTATTTAGAAAAGTCAGAAACATTTGCTATTGCAAGGTAAAACTATGAAACTGTGTCCTCTCACTGCAATCTGCCAGTCTGCTTTCTCTCTGCGAGTACCTTTCCCTGTTGTGGTTTTCCTCCTTGCTGTGATTCTGCCGTTGATTTTGGTTGAGTCTGCGCGATTGTGAGGAGGATGGAGGGTCGTCGCTGTACCGCCGCAAAGGAAGGGGCTCTTCCTGGCAGCGGCGGGGCTCCAAATCCCGGTCATCCCGATATCGTTGTGGTGATGGGGGATTGTCACGGTAACGTTGCGGCTCTGGGCTGCGGTTGTCACAGTAGCGTTGGGGTTCGGGCTGAGGGTCATTGTCTGGAATGGCGGGAAGAGCTTTTTTCTGGACGTTTCGGTATGTTTGGCGGAAGCCGGTTTCTCCCTCGTGGAGGGAGCTCAGCTCAGACAGGCTGCAGGCTTGACAGGTCAAAATAAAGGAATGGATAAATGAAAAACCACTAAACAGAGAAATATTTAAAAAGAAAATTCTCTTCAAGAAAGCATTTAATTTGAAGAAACAAAGAAACTGTGGAAATAAGGCAGTAAGGTCAAGGTCTGCAAGAGATTACAGTAAGTTTTGTTGTTAAAACAATATTCTTTCAGATGAGTAAGCATGCACATCTGTTGCTATGCACATCTGAACTACAAGAAATTCAATACACAGACTTTCTATTCTATGCAGAAAGGTATGCCAAGACAAGAGAACAAAAAGCTAAAAAGACACAACCAACAGTATAGATAGTGCAGCATGCATTGCCTTTTGATTGTCATGCTGTAAAAGATCCAGAAAGCATTTTCAGAGAGTAAATCCACAGGATGGGTTTATGAAGCTTACACTGGTGGCTGATGGACCTGGCAGGGTTGAAGTGAGCCAGTTGTTTTTCTACATACTGTAGCACCCTGAGAGAGTCCTGATCCTGAGGTGAAGGCACACGGTAGGGAACCCCTACAGCATGCATGGGCACTGCAGATATACACTTGACCCATCAGCATGGAGAACTTGCATTTGTCTTTGTGTGTGTGTTTATTGTGGATTTGAGGACCATACTGGTGTCTTTGCTTGTTTTCTACTTCACTATCTTATTCTATTAATATTGTTTCTGGCCAAAATTGCAGAATAAAAAAATTCAATACAAAATTCATATGTAGTGACATGAGAACATGCACATCAATTTACAACTTTCACATATAGAAAAATAAAATATGAACTGAAAGAAAGAATTAGAATCCTCAGCCCAGTAAATGCAAGATTAATGGAAGTTTTTAAAAGTTTAGTATAAATTCATTGAATGATTGTAATGGGCTAAAAGCTAAAAAAAACAACAACAAAAAAACAGTGTGCTTTCAACAATTTTAAAAACATTTATTCACTTGTTTATAAAGAGTAAGACCTCACCTGCTGTGAGCAGGCTGCTATCTGAAGGAGGGACAGAAGAAATCTTGTCCACCAGAGAGGGGGGAGCGATGGGGACCATCGTCGGGACACCAGTGACAAAGTATGGAGGGTAAGCAGGTGTTTGAGGGGTGGAGGTGCCCGTCTTTATGCCCTTACCTGCCTCATATACTACAGAAGCAACACACAATCTCATTCAGACTTCCCAGAAAAACGTACTTTCATACTTTGTTAGTATTCTGAGCGTTAACAATTGCATGTCTGTGTGTGTGTTTATACTCACAGTGTCTAGGGCAGCAGCATGTGTCGGGGCAGCACCAGCAGCTGATGTAGCAGCAGCAGGAGTGAGGACAACACTGACACCAACAAACCCCAACCAATAGCAGGAATAAGACACTGCCCAGTGCCACTGCTGCCACAAATACCCACTCTGGAAGTACACACAACACAGAATCCTGCATGTAAATCAACACATATATTAGGACATATACATACACATTCATAGGAAGAGCGATTTGATATTACTGTGTACTGTTGTTTGTCTTGAAAATGGCTGTTATTCGCTCCTCCTCCTTGGATAAACAAAATCCATGAAAAGGATCCCAAAGAATAGGATCAAAATTGATGCAGCAGACCTAGAGATGTCTTCTTTCTTTATTCCACACATTCCTTTTCCCTGTCAAAACCTGCTGTCTATATTACCCACAATGCAACTTGACTGTTAACCAAGCAAAGATGAGGAGCTGGCTAGAAAAGCCTGATAAGCTCACTTTCTTCCAATTCCACACACCAGTCCGGTGTGGAATTTGACTTATAGTCTTCATATTTGTCTCAAGTGACATCACTAAAGGCAATTTATCAGACTGAACTTGGCTCCCTCTGCAGCCACAAAAGACTTTGTACAACTTTTTTGACATGTGCAGAACTACTCCCCAACACCCGCAAATGGTGTATAAATCTATGTCTATCAGTTTTATCAGTATTTTTCCTGCTTTTCTTCTGTACAGTATTTCCCCATGAACTATACAGACTGTGTCTGTATGAAAATCTCTATGTAGAAATAATTAATAGGTACATTTAAAAATGCCAGAATGCATACAAAAATTATTAGACTTTGTGTACCCTGTTGACGAACTCAAGGTCCCAAAATGTATTGCTGAACAGAAACAAAGAAGCAATTAATGGCTAGAATGATGGGCATAAATGGGCATAAAGGTTGTATAGTAAATTATGGTAACAGTTAACTGATAGAAAGTTACTTAATTACAATTTAGACAACCAATGGACTGTTTAAGGGCTGTGATGAATATACAGTAAATGTTGATTACTAGGTCAAATCAGATATTCCTTGTGTTGTGAGAGCCTTTAATGTGTTTTATGCCAGCAGCAAATTTATTCAGTCTTAACTTTATATATAATTTCTCAAGCTTCACCATTTGGTCATTGAAATGGTCGAATTTCTTCCTTAATTTGATGTATTTTGTGTAGAAACTGGATGTTGAGATAGAACGTAACACAATGAGAAATCACTACAAACTGCAAAGCTATGAGACATCAACTCGGGAGAGAGGGTTGCATTGTTGAAAACTTTGTTTTTATTTGCTTTTCCTGTTTTCGTGGGCATAAATATTTTTCTTAGGACGTAACAAATTGGAATAGATTAAATTTGAACTAGAATATGAGAATAAGATGCTTTCATACATAGTATTTGAGTATCAGAGTGCTGAAGTGAGTGATACACCAAGTACTACAGATAAACTACATGTATCTGTTTATAGGGACAATGCAAAGGAAAGGGGAGGAGAGGAGAGGGCAGATAAGGAAATCTTTAACAATGAAAAACTAAAGACAAATACACACACAGGAAACCTGATTTTGCTACAGGAAGGAAAAGGACAGTTTACACTGCTCTGTAAGATACTGAAGATTTGGCTGTGACAACAAATTAGCTTGTAATGTGATCTCATTTGTAACCATTATGACCCCTAAACACGCACGCACACACACACACACACACACATAGACATAGACGCACTGTGGGAGTCGATGTGGTCAACAACACACACCACTGTAACCATTCTGGCTGAGTGAATCATACCATGTCATTTTGGGAGCTGCTTCCACACAATTCATCCATTCATCTATCACTTCCCACAACCTGATGATTAAATATGTATTACAGGAATTTTACATATCATAAACAAACCTCCCCGCTGCTTGATCACTGCATATTTTCTAGGCAGTGTCCAAATGATGATGACATGTTGACCACAACCATAAATACCTATAATGACCATAATAGCTGTTTTCCAGCACAACTCATCTTAGTGAGAGCAACAGCCAGCTCATTATCTGATGGGTGTGGATCAGACCATTGGGTTAAAGATGGCTCTTAACTCAACTCTTTCAAAGCCTCATTAAAGCTTAATTACAGTTAGACAGTATCAGCCGTTAGCATAGGAACCATTAAAAATTGATGAAAGGTCGACATTTTGTTTCCATGTCTTTATCAGAACAAGTCCCAAATGTCAGAGATCTGTCTATTTTAAAAACGTATCCTTTAAATGTCTTAGTCTGTCGGCAAAAATCCATCTCAGGGAATACCCACCACCACCATCCAAATGGTTCCTACACCCATGTTAGAGAAGTAAGTAGGGTTAGTATGAATGGAAGGAACCAAGTGAGGGGGAGAATACATTATGCCCCTACCTGGCATAATCTTCAAATCAAAGTCTGGCAGGAGATCTTCAGGCACACCTGAGAAACCTGGAGAAAGACAAAGGAGAGGAGAGGAGAGGAGAGGAGAGGAGAGGAGAGGAGAGGAGAGGAGAGGAGAGGAGAGGAGAGGAGAGGAGAGGAAATGGGGTTGATATAAATTTGAATGATTGATTCAAAGAAAGTTATGGCTGCAGCAGCATGCAAGAAGACAAAAAGAGAGAGAGAGACAGAGAAAAGATATAGGAACAAAGAGTGGTCAGGTCAACAGCAGCATGCACCAGAAAACATTTTAATCTTGTTCCAGAAAGTCTCCATATCAGAGCAACTGATAAGCAGATTGATCATCTGATTTCTGATATTTAAGGCTGTAGGTTTATCTGTCTGGTAAGAAGACAGACTGGAACATGGCTAATTCATGATCTCAAGGTAACATGACTAATAGGCAAGAGCTGTGAGTAATGTTACATGCAGAGCTGCAGAAATCACAAGTTGGAACATTTCTCGTGTCCAGAGCCAGAAAACAGACTGCAGAGAAACATTTTGTTCCTGAAACTATTTCTTTGTTTTGTCTCTCTGTTGTCTGGCCTGTGAGGAGAATAGTAGCTCCTGGATGAGACCTGGAGCAGCACAAGTCCATTACTCCTCTCTATAATAATCTTTCTCTCATGTGTCAAATCACCAGGCTTATCAATTCAGGAAAAAATACTAGAGACAGCTGAACTAACACGCCATCTACACTAGTTAGCTTCAAAATGTGACTGAATAAATACTTTCGTCATGCTGGAACACATTTCTGGTGTTTTGTTGATATTCTGAGATAAATAAGATATTTAAATATTTAAACAAAAATTTGACCACATCATTAAGATATATGTGAGACAATTCTTGGCTGGTAACAGTGACTTCCTGGAGAAGCATGAACGCCAGCAATAACCCTAAAATCCTTAAAAATCATCACCGCCTGTCTTTTTTTTCTCCCCTGGTATCTTGCTTGTGTTGTGTCTTTCAACTTTCAACACAGCTTTAAGGGACTCCACACAAGGTCAACAGATGTCTGTATGAAACATTAACATCACAAATAAGGGGCAATGTTTGACTTACTGGTGCAAAAATATGTCTGAGTGTGTTTTGTTTGAGCCGGACATTTGTGAGAAGTGAAGAAGCCAGGAGGAGAGTGTGATGTGTTTTCCTGATGATAGTGTGATTATCGCAGAGAGGAGTGCCGAGTATGAGACAGATGGACTGGAGCAACATAGAGCAGGCTGGACTATTTGGGCTGACAGTGCACATACCTCACTTAGTATCTTTCTGGAAGGCTAAAAGTGGGCTTTGCTGGATTAGAAAACAAGAAGTTTATTGAGAAGCAGCTGAATCACCACATGAATTCAAACAACCAGGTGCTGCAATTGACATATTGATCTGTACATTTAAGATACCTCTAATTGTCTATTGATTGGTTGTTTGTCTTCTGTCTGCCTCCTGCTCAAGCAGTTAAAGGCGGCTCACTATGGAGTTACTATTCACTCATAGATTTGCCTGCAGGCTGGTGATTAACAAAGATTTACTTTCAAATATTTTAGGTTTTCTTGGTTTTCCCTATATTGTTATTCAGGTGGGTGGTGTTTGTGCATTGCCTCCTATACAGATGAATTGTAAAGTCACACTACATGATAATCTGTACTTTTACTGTTCATTGTGTATCAATCCATTCATATTCAACATCAGCAATCAAATTAGCACTAGAATGACAAACTGATATATCGGACGATATTAGGTTTTTGCAGGTATATCCATATCGATGTACATGTCAGCTGATAAATAACAAGACATTTTAGAATAGAAATGCCAAACGAACTTTCAGTAATTCAAATATAATGTCACCATTACACTGAGCACTGACAAGTTTATTTTGAAACTGTAAAATTAGTGTGTCACAATAAGATGAGTCAAGATTGTTTGCTATAGAACAATATCTTTAGTTTTCTTTCGGCCTGAAAAGTCCAATATCAATATAAACTGGACACAATGATACATCTTGAATGCTTAAAAATGTTTTTGAATATTGACCCAAAAAAGTTGACACCATACATGGAAGGAATTTATGCTTACTAGGGCTGTCCAAAATACCATTTTTGGGGCTACAAAATTCAGTGAGAATTGACCGTGAATATCTGAAGCTTCGCGAGGACAGGAGGGGACACATCAGCAACTGTCCTTGACTCCGAAGTCTCAAAAGTAATTGTTGCATTGGGTCAAGCTTACACTTGCCACATGCCTGTGGACGGCATTTGTGCACGTGGAACAAAAATGCTTCCTTGCTTGTTTTTATTTGTGTGGGTTTTGAGACTTCTTAAATGCCATACAGGAGCTCAATTTCTCGCTCTTTATCAGTTTTTTGCTTCTTTTTCTATGCAGCCAACGCAACGTCTACTTGGAAAATGACCTTCCACATACACACTTAAATGTTTTATCAATGTTTTGTATCACTAGCTAGAAGCTTCTGAACTATGAAGACAGCAACTGAACTCAAAGAAGGAGAACAGAAGGAAGCTGAATTATTTCGTCTTTGTATTAGCCACTGAGTCCTCAAAGTTCCACATCAGTTGAGTGTCTCACATGGTGTCACCCTCCATCTTTTGTATCACTTCACTCTGCTGTCCCTCCTCCACGACATTAAATCATCAATGTCTTCTTTCTGAAGCCGTTTGCTCAACAGACAAAAGACCCCCACCCCCCTCAGCCATTTGTGGTGGCCCCAACTGTTGTTATGGAAACACAAGTGCCTCACATGCTGTATTAGCTACATCAAGACTGAGAAATACAACATGTTGGCATGTCAAAGACTGCAAAGGGCAACTCATTTAGCATTATTTTATCTTGTCATCACCTATAACCTATCATACCAAGGCCCTACCCAGCATTTAACCCGATTCAGAATACACTCAAGTCTTTGCAAACTGTACAAGCTTATTGTCCAGTGTGTGTGTGTCTTTTGTGCATACACATAAGTCTCTGAGTGCCAGCCAAACAAAAGTTCAGCTTCAGAGTGAGTTAGAACACCAAGAGCCACGTAGCCTCTCAGCCAATGCTATGGTAACATTTGTAACTGAACACAGAAAAGTACACTGACACTGTAAAGATATAACATATTGCAGACATTTTTACAACATGAAACACACACACACACACACACACACACACACACACACACACACACACACACACACACACACACACACACACA
>JBBPCS010040830.1:0-20483 GCA_037974645.1 Hollardia meadi
AATTCACAACAAAGTTATCTCATGACACTTAACATGTAGAGTAGGTCTAGACCACACTCTTTATTATTAGTTATTAAGGAAAACTGTAAAACCCCAAGATGTCAAAATGAACTATATTACATTATTATCCTCGACTAATGCTTCCTAAAGAGGCATTTGGGAGTGCCAATTCGTCTAGATGTGGCTGGTCTGCTAGAGAGAGTTTTCCCTGTTCCCTTCGAGACAGATGATCTCCGAAGGAGAAATTGAAAAGACTTCAGACACTCATTGTGAGTTTGCCATCAAAAGGTTTAAATGAAGATGATTTAAGAGCTTAAAGAAGATTTTATACTTTCTGCCTATTATTTATTACACAGTAAAACAGTAGACGTCAGTACATCCACAAAGTTATACACCGATTAGCCACAACATTAAAACCACTGACAGTAAATAACATTGATCATCTTGCTTCAGTGCAATATTCTGCTGGGAAACCCTGGATCCTGGCATTCATGTGGATGTCACTTGACACAAACCATCCGCCCAAACACCCTTGCCGATCAAGCACACCCCCCATGGCACCGGCACACCCCAATGACATTAGTCCCCCAGCAGGACAATGCGTGCTGCCACACCACAAAAACTGCTCAGGAACAGCCCGAGGAGGAACGTGACAAAGAGCTTGATCAAAGAGCCATGATCAATGTCATTCACTTGATCTGTCAGTGGTTTTAATGTTGTGGCTGATCGGTGTAAATCCCCAAAGAAACATGTTTACATGAGGATTAAATTTGATCTTGATTTAAACATCTAAAAATGTTCACGATCGTCTCTAAAGACAAATTTTTTTTTAAAAAGACAAAAAGACAGACACCTCTCTTTTAGAAGACACATTTCACTTAAGCATCACGGCATCGGACACCAGATGTGTGTGTATGTTTGATGGTTGTTCATCAAACCAACACGGCCTGTCAGTCACAAGAAAGGTCAGACGAAGGAATCTCACACTGACATACCTGACACACACCTGCCAACACCGTACCACCTGTCTCCCTCCCCTGCTGATGGAGAGCTCTGGCCCCCACTCGCTCCCTGCAGGACTGTCTGCACACTCAGCTCCCCTGCTAGTGCTGCTGAGTGCTGAGCGCTCCGGACGCCACGGGGCAGGAGATAGGCTGGGAGAGCCCAGGAGCCTGGCAAAGAAATCAAAGTGCTCTCAGTGAGAGTGAGTGGTCCAGTTATCAGAGAGTGGTTTCCAGCTCTGGCATGCCTGGCAGATAGCGACCAACACTTCCGTAGTGTCCACTCTCTGATGATCCCGTGGCTGGAATATGAAGCTCGCTAAAAGCCACACGCTACTGTCTGCCCTAGATGTGATACACTTCTTTCTGCAGGTGTGGTGTCATTCAGTCAGACTTTCATCAGCAAACGTTAATTTAAATGTAATTTAAATGTAAAATGGGCAGTATTCCATACTAATGTGTCGTCATGACAAATATTTTGGATTTTTGAAAGGAACATTTTCGATCAACTGATGCAATCATGGTTGTCCATTGTGTTTAACACCTAACAGTCTATTTCTGGTCATGCTGAGCTGCAGCCTATCCCAGCATGCATTAGGTGTAAAAAAAGGAAAGCACCTACCAAGAGGTCCCTGCTAAATCACAAGGCTACCACAATAGAGGGACACTCACAATTACACTTCTGAGCAAATTGAACCTCTATTTGTCTCGAATCTAGTTGGACTGTGGACAGAAAGCAGACAAGCCGGATGAACAACACCACTACATAATGTGTCACAATCTGACACTGGCTGTTTCTACACCTTGGAAATAGAAGCTTGATGAAACAATCTTCACTCAAGGTCCACTTTCTAGCTTTTTTTCCCCTGCGCATTCAACTTTATCGCACAGCCGTCTTTAGCAGATGGAATTTGCTGACTTCATGAAGGAATATAGAGTGGGCAAACTTTAAGAAGACAGTGAGATGCAGTTGAAAGCTGCAGAAAAAGCTGGACTTTCTGCTCATTTAAAATTAAAATCTATTCAAATTGCCAAATAGAGCACAGATTAGCTAATGCTATAATGAAAATGACTGTTGCTAGGCCAACGAAGGAGGCTGCGAGGGTGAGAGCAATTACACAAACACTGTCGACATGCTTATGATGCCATAGGCACCAACATACTACTTCTAGTTGCTGTAGCCCATAATGAAGCCTATTCTGTCACTACAGTTGCTCCCCCCTTCTGCTCTGGAAAACCAATCTTCATCTGCATCGCTCCCAGCGTGGGAAAGTCGCCATGAACACAGGTTTAAAAACTCCAGTACACTGTGAAATATAGACATTTATCTTGCGTTGATCAGCTAAATCAGCATTGTGTGAACTTGTTTGGCAAGAGCTTGAAAGTAATGGACTTTGTTTATATGAAAAAAGTTCCACATTCCATCTCTTAAAATCTATTATATTACAGCATTATGATACTAGTATTGCTGTACTGTGGCTAAAAGTTATCTAGCTTAACAATGATAGACTGAACTTACACTTATCCATAGACTTTTAACTGTGCTACTTAGGACCTAAAGCGACAGTTCACCTCAAAATCAAAAACACAATTTTTTGATTATGGGGTGGACCGATTTTCAGGATTTTTATGAAGGAACTTTTTTCTTTCTACCGAACTACACCGTATCACTGCACAGAAGGAAACATGCATCTACTCATGGAAGAGATGCTAATGCTCGTGATAGGGTGGTATGTAATCATCGGCTGAGCTGTAACATAAGCTAGCTTAGTTAGCTAGCCTATTATCCATGAAAGAAAATAGTTCCTACACATGAAACTGCACACAACAATGTCTGTGGATTATCTTGAGTAACCGGGTCATAATTTCTGGAAAAAGACATTGCAGTTGGGTTTTTCAATTGTATTTTTTTTAGCGCTTTGAGCAACACGAGCGGAGCACCACCTAGTTTCATTATATTTCAGAGAAGGCACACATCTCGACAACCGATAGCTCCAAAACATGTAAATTCACACCAAAACAATCCAGATGAATTAATAGCAGTACAACTAAGAGGAAAAATATATATCTTTGACTTTGAGGTGTACTGTACCTTTAAGGCCTCAATCAATAAGCACAATCATGGCTACATGCATTTCATACTTTTCACTTGAAAATCGTGTGTATTAGAAACATCAGCATACACAAAGGCTGATGCATTAGTCAGGCATAAGAACTGAATATGTGGGCTTAGGGAAGAAAAAACTTTTATAAAGTTAGTGAATAATTGCATTTTCTTCTCTCAAGGGATTTCAGAACTCCCTCACCTTTGCACTATATATTTCCCTAATACAGAATCATCACCAACAAGATGTGTTAATCTCTAGAGAGGACCTGTAATGGAAGTTATCGGACTATTTCCTGCTACAAACAGTTTTCCATTACTGCAGGCTGAACTGGTGCAGCTCTCTGATCTAACACTAGACATCCTTGGAATCACCCCAGAGAACCTGAGACGGGCCCATTAGGCTACATGGCAACTGCAACCCGCTGTAAGGACATCTTCAATATTCTGTTTACAATACACAGCCAAAGTCATACAGTACTTTGGCTCAAAATACAAACATAATCTCAGCAAAAACAGACGTTATGTTTCCTAACCTCCCGTCTCCACAGTGACCCTGCTACATCTTCTGCCAGTTTAAGCGTTGTGGCAGCAGCATTTTAAAGCTATTTCGTAGCCGTCTCACTGTCCCTCTGGCATGGGTCACAGCTATTGATTGAGGCACTTATACCCTCAGCATCCACCAATCTATCCATCCACTCATGACCACTGCTTGGTGTTGAGCTCAGGTCATGTAGTGCATTAAAGCCGTGTGTCAGAAGCTAAGTTGTCAAATGTAATATGTGTTAAGTATGTAAGATCCTGAGAGCACTTTACATGAGAGGGCTCTGCCCTTGACAACTGGTCTCAAAGGACAATCCGATGTCTCTTTGAGACACGCTAGGCCGACTCCTGCTGGAGGGAGACCTTAGCTTAGTTTGGTTTTGCATTAAATGGTGGAAGGTTCATTGTAAACGACACTGTAAGATGGTTTGAGGAAATCAAGGGTAACCAAGAATAGAAATTTATTGTTCAATCTGTGACATAAATGCAAACTAAATGGCAGCCTCCAACACACAATCCAATAGACTGGGGCCTGCACTCTTAAAAGAATTCAACATTCTGGGAAATATGCTTATTTGCTCTCCTGCTGAAGATTTACACGAGAAGATCCATGTCATTCTAATGTCTCCAGGAAATATAAAACGACCACCAGCAGGCAGTTAGCTTAGCTTAGCATTAGAGGGGCTGCACAAATCAGGATTTTTAACCAGCAAAATTTCAGTGTGAGAGTGAAAACTGTTCAAAAGAGCCATGAGAGAATTCTTTCCTTCTTAACCTTTATTTATTCAGGGAAGTTTAACTGAGAGGAAGCCTCTCTTTTGCAGGAATGCCCTTATCACATTTACACTCATTCACACCTGGAAACGGCTCAGTAAAACCACAGGCTTCCAGCCACTGAGCATCTCCACTGCAGCAGTTGGAGTTATACAGGCCTTGCTCAAGGGTACCCCAGTGGTGGTAATGAGGGAGGGGCAAGCACTGCTTTTTCACTTTTCCCACCCAAATTTATCCTGCCGGTCATGATGTTGGTTAGCAAACTTGTTTGGTCTTTTCTCTATTAAAAAAAAATGTCAAGGGGAAATGGAGCAGAAAATAGACAGAAGCTCTGGGAGTTATGCGACTGACTAGCACTAGCTTTGCCAGGCCAGCATTAAAACGTTACCTGCCAGCTAGAGCAGTTTAATAACTTGTCCTGCGTGTAGTCACTGCATCACCAACTTTTCAGCCTGACTGTAAACGAGGAAACCGTGAGCCTGGCCTTTTCAGTCCAACAAGAATTGCTCGCCTGGCGTATACCCTTAGTTTCTAGCTTTGGGGGAACATTTTGAATGTCGTCCTGATGTGTCATCTGACTATACATTTGTACATGTTGTAAGCCTTCGTACATGTTATCATATCAAATAACACCCCTAACGTCCTCAGAACTTTCTCCGAACGTCCTGCAAGAACATCCCCTTAAGGTTGTCTGGAAGTTCTCTGAACGTCCTGCAATGACGTTCCTTTACTTTTGAGTTTAGTTGGGCTAAGAGTACAGTCACAGAAGTACAGGAAAAGATACCATTTCATTTTAAAAGAAAAGGGCTACAAATCTTGATAAAAATGGTGATTAGACCTCATTTCACCCCACAATATGTAAATATCGTCTCGAGACGATAGGAAAAAATTGGAAGCAAGGCTGAGCAGCAGCACTGCATCCAGCTCTTATAATACAAAATCGACCTTCCACATTTCTGTTACTGTGCCCCACCAAGAAACAGCTCTGCATTTACCCTCCCATAAACCACAGCATTTGTTGATTTTAGACATCACTTTTTGAACAGATTATACAGACCAAATACAACACGTCGATTTTTTAGCTTGAGAGGCGCTGATTGATGGAAGCCAAGCCAGTGTTTATGCTAAACTAAGCGGCTACTAGCTCTACTCTTCTAGCTCTAGTACAGATATGACAACTCACAACAAGAAAGTGAAAAATATTTCCCAAACTGTCAAACTACTCCTTTAATATGCAAATGAAACATGAAAGAAAACCAGTTTATATGATCAATTCTAATGTAATAAAAGCTGAGAAACACCAAAAACCTTTGATTAAAGTGTGTGAATATACCTGTAATTTGGCAATATTAATTGCATTTCCTCACTGAAAACACTTGACAATGAAAAACAGTTCAGACAAGATTTCACTGTAAAATCAAGTCATTAGGTGATTGCTCATTTTTACCAAAACAATAAAATCTGATCGAAGCCACAGTTCACATCTCATGCACATCAGAAAATATGAAGAGCTTCTCCAATTGCATATTGCCATGCAAATTATCTGAAAACCTACGGTCTAATCAGCACACTATCTATGCCCCCTCGAAGATTATTTCCATTTCATAACGCTGTCACTCAGCCAGCTTTGTTCGTCTGAGCCTACATTTGCCTTTGAACATCAACAGCACCTTTTGTCTGAAACTGCTGTAACGTTTCCAGCAATGATCAGATAGCACTTCTGCTATTTTTACTGCTAGATGCGGCACTGGCCCAGAAAAATAAGATCTGTGTTGATTAGCGAAGCCTGCAAACCCTTTGTGGTGGATCTAAAAGGAGGCCTTCATCTCATGATACACAATAGACTTCAAATATGCAGATATAACTAAATAACAGGCTGTCTCATTCATCCTGTTTAAGCACACTAAGAATACCAGCTATTTCTTTGAACCATTGAATCAATAAGGACATGTTTTAAGAAACACATTTATTTTAGGGCAATCATTAAGTGCTTAGTCACTCCAAGAAGGTAAGAATCAAGAGTACACTGGAACATAATTCTGTTTAAGAGCCTCTTGGCTCATCCTTCCACATTTCTCTTTCTCCGAGAGAGTCCTGAATCCCCCCCATTTCAGCAAAGTACGGCTTTCTTTTCTTCTCAAACGTCTCCTCTTCAAAGTTATTCAGAAAACGTTGTTTGAACATCGTGTCAGAGAGCACGCTGTCATCCGGTGAGTGATGAGATCGATGATTAGGTGAGATAGTCGCAGAGGCAGGTCAGCACTCTGTGGAGGTCTTCACAGCATGAAAACGCTCACACACCACCAGTCACTGGCAATTACAGTCCGTAGGTGAAAAGTTATTGCTCAGTCTTTTCAAGTAGCAGAATGTTGCTCAGTGATAAAAAAAAAAATAGACAGCGCAAACGTGATTTTGGCCGGTATGGCTCATGTACGCGCACTCGCTCGCACGCACGCACACACACACATACATATATACCTGAATATATCCATTGCAAAAGGTACTTTTCACTGATTGAAGTCACAACATTCCCATTGGTGCTGATTCCCTTATCTTTCGCCTGGATGAGTATCACACCACCCTTCCATCAGCCCACCAGTCAGTTAATCAGGCAGGTTCACTGTGTGTGAATGCCTCCAGTAACTCCAGCAGCTCTAGCCTAACTGTGGACCAGGAGGCAAGCAGGGCGCGGCTGGATCAATGTCCTCGCGTCTAATGGAGACGAAGCCAGTCAAGACCCCGGGGCCTGCAGCCTCCCTGCTGCAGTGTCAATTCCACTCATCTCCCTCCATTGGCTTGCCCTTGCAAGCTTCTCAGCTGAAGAAATAAGTGGATTCTTTCACCTGCTGGAGATCAAAATCACCTGGAGAGACAAGAGGTAAAGTGTAAGAGCAGGTTAAAGTCTGTGGAAAGTACCTCAAAAAGTAAATTACATGTGCTACAGCTTTAATTAGAAACATAACTTCATATTACAATATATGATTGGTATGCTAACACAGCTGTAAATTTGGCACAAACCAGGCACTATTGCATTAACAAAAGACACTGTAAAAACAGAAGTAATTAGGACTCATCTGTAATAAAAAATAATGAAAAAAATATTTCTGTGGAATTGAATGTGATGTCACATGTTATGTGGTATAACTGTTGAAATTTGGTTTGACAGCTCAAGAATAAATTACATTAATGGCTCTGTGAGGCTGTACTTTAACCTAAATGCTAACGTCAGCAAGCCAACACACTCAGAATGATGATGCTGGCTTTGCTGATGTTTAAAAGGTATAATGTTTACCGTGTCCCCCATCTTAGTTTAGTGTGCAAGCATGCTAACATACGCAAAACACAAAGTACAGATGAGGCTAGGAATGTCATTAGTTCTGCAGGAATTTGGTCATAAACCACATGGAAACTTTGGCCCAATGAACAGTCAGAGGATCACCAAAGCTATTATAGTTATTAGTCATCCTGAGAGGGACATGACTGACTATCTGTACAAAATCTCACAGCAATCCATCCAGTATTTGTCAAAACATTACAGTAAAAGCCATAAAATGCCAGCCTCATGGTGGCACTAGAGGAGGAATCATGAGATCACCAGAGTCAAGAAAGATTCACCATCAATGTCAACACCATCAATTTCAGTTGAGATAGACAAGAATGGTGGACTGATGTGCCAGCATTTCCATCTCAGTTAGCAGTTATCACTGACAAAGAATATGCACTTTGTATTTTGTGAACTTCTAATTCATGGGATCCCTCTGTAATAAGATGGTATGTGCCAAGGGGTAAAATTATCCTGATAAATAATAAATTTAAAGTCCCTCCAGTCAGAAACGTGTTTATCTTCTTGTTCCTCTAGTTGAATGTTTGAGCTTCACTGTGTAGAATAATGTATGTCCAGAGTCTGCCTCTATACGGCTTTTTTCACATTCACTACTGGAAGTGTACATTTTCTCTGTGTTCACTGAAAATCTGATTTTAAGAGGCGGGCCTACGAGCATGATTTGTGACATCACAAAAACTTTTGGAAGCCAATCCTGGCCCAATATTCAGCATACACAAGCGTGATGTGGAAACGTGAAGCCTCCAGTGCACAAACACTGAGAATGGACTTCTTGTGTCCAGCAGTTAAACTTGTGAAATGAGGAATATTTGAATATTCATATATTCTGGATTTTTTTTTTTTTTTTAATGAGGGAGGAATAGGTGCCATTTTAGGGATTTTAATCTGGTAATTATACTTTCTTTCTTCAAAAAACCATCTCAGACACACATTAGAGAATTTTTCTGTCTGCCTTAATACATGTGTGGGGGAGATCTTTAAACAATTTGCACACTGATTAATCTTTATTTAATCTTGATAGTAGAAATGATCAGTTCATGAAACTGCTAATAATTGTCGGATACAGATTTTCTGAGGTGCCCTGAGTCCAGTGAAAGGACAGAGTTACATTTTTAATTTTTTTTTTTTTTTATTGGTCAAATTCAGGAACTTTTGTTTTTTTTAATGGGCACCAGAAAACTTTATATGAACTTCCATACTAATTTTAGCTCTGGACGAGACCCTGTCCTGAACTTGGAGCTTTGCCTCGTGTGCTCTTCTCCTCTCTGACAGCTGCATACACCAGCAGGAGCTACAGCTTGAATTATTGAGGAAAAGGCTTAAAAATGCAAAAACTTAACGTGGCTGGGAAATGATGTTGACGTGAATGCTTAAGCTAAAATACAAACTGACCAAAACATAAATGTTTAGGCACTTATAAAAACATTAACAGGTTGGTGGAACTGATAGAAACTGTCTGAAAACAGTTTGTGCTCATTAATATGTTAATCCTCACAGCGAGAAGCTCCAAACTTCAATAAAGTCCATGGTGTTCTTTTTTTAGTTTATTTTTTTTTGTGAGAATATTATGTAATAATGTTAACAGACTGCTACCATGACTAACTTTGGGTCTTAAAAACGTGCAGCCTTCGTGGTGTCAAATGATGAAATTGATGAAATGAAAAAAAAAAGTCAGTGTTTAAAAGAGAAAAGACATGATCCTGCTAAATAACAAATCATTTACTTGAGAACAGACAGCTGTACTGTCATCAAAGTCAGACTAACTGTTGGTGGTAATAGCTTTAAGTTATTCAGTGTGCTCTCCTTGTCCCTGTGGTCATAGACGCACCTGATTCATTCGATCTCCTGCTGGATTACACACAGTGAAACCAGATTCACCTGAATAATAAATCCAGGATCCTTCATAGTGGAGATTATAATGGATTTTAGTCCAGATCCATTCAGTCTCTCATATTGAACATTGAACACAGTGGGCACCCAGGAGAACGCACACACACACACACGCACACGCACACGCACACACAGACACACACACACACACCCCTCAGGAGCCACCTGACTGTTCTCAGCCACATAAGCTGATTATGCAGAGGAGGGACACAATTAACAGTAATCAATTTATACAACCCAGCTGTCGGTGCCAAGCAAACAGTAAGTGTACAGATGGATGGAGCGAGCGGTTACATAACAGCAAAGTCTCAATCCACCTGACTGACAGAGAGACGCTACCTCTGTAGCTCCACTCTGGACAACAATAGACTGACGCTTGCAGAGGTGTCAAAGTAAAACAGGGGAACCTGCTAGTGGCCGTGCAGGCAGGCGTGAATCCACTGCTCATTACATAGGCTAAAAATTGAATTTAAGCCAAACTCTGTGGTCCCACTGCTCGAATCAGCAGGCAGAATAGCATGTCTGGACAACACAGACCGCTGGACAATGGAGCACAGACAACGGGAGTGCGATACAAACAACAGGCAACAACAATTAGCAATAATAAAACAGGACAGAAAATAACAGGATTGTGCGAGAACCCAATTTAATAACATTCCTATCATTCCTGTTACCATCAAACAGAGCTGCAGGACATAAAAGTCCTCTTCAATTCAATTAGAAAAATAAAAAAAACATCTCCCTGTATGTTATCCCTCAAACAATAACCGAGCCTTGCCGAGGCCAGGTGTTTGGGAGCCAGACAGCTGCATACAAACTGACCTGTCTGAGGCACTTTGGCCAGCAGCAGCATCAGCCTCCTGTGCTCCTGGTACTTCTTGTTCTTGGCCTCAGACCTGCCACAAATTAGGAGAACAAAAGTAAGTTAAGCCTTTAGTAACTCTGAAAAGAACATGATTGTGTGTGTTTATAGAAGTACTAAGTCAAAAGCAACTGGAACTGTCTTGTTTCAAGATGTTTCAGCCCTCATTCAAGTGTCTTCACCAGTTCTGTTGACTGATGGCCCCGCGTATATAAATCTCTGCAGGTTGCACAAACCTGGATGTCACATATGGATTGTTCAGGGTTAAATGTGAGTTGTTTATCAGGCCAAACAGCGTCCAACGAGCCACTGCCTTTGTGACCCATAAAGCATGCGCAGAGTGCTCCAAGTAATTTATTTAAAGTGTGAAGTGGGGTTTTTTTTGGCTTTATGTGCCACTGAGCAACGTTCATAGGAATGACCAGAGCCGCGCCTCCAATGCTGAATCCAGTTCCAATTATACATCCATGACTTCAAGTACGGTGCTTTGAGCTAAACGATTGTCAGCATGCTAACATGTTCACAATAACGATGCTAAAAGGCTGAGGAGGCAGGTGTGTTTACCATGGTCACTATTACTATACGTTAATATATTAGCATGCTAACATATGCCAATTAGCACTAAACACAAAGTACAGCTGATGGGAATGTGAGTATTTTGCAGGCATTTGGTCAGTATTCAAACTGTAACAATGAAATAAATGCGTCAAAAAAAACCAAACAAACATTGTAAGGGTTAAATTACATTTGTTTAACTTATGCAGGGTGTAAAATTATCATTAGATTTAACAAATCTTGGCCAAACTGTAGGGCTGATTAAAATTCAGTTACACCTTGTGACACGTGGAGGAATTCAAAAAGTATTTCTATTCCCACAAGCCTTTTTTCCTCCGCTGCCTACAAGAATGAATAATGTGAGAGGCTGAGGGAGCAGTAATGTCTGTGACTGTGTGAGATGGGGGGAGGGGGGGGGGGGACAAAGCGGGCGAGGGCTGCTGTGAAGTCAAGGCTGTAGAGAAGGTGTCCAATTATCCCAAAGAGAAAAACACAGTCAGATGATGAGCATAACTCAGCCTGAGGACAGTAGGACAGATACACAGAGAGAGACGAAAATCATTTTTTATCTAATGTCACAGACAAGCGGAGGAAAAACTCTGGCATGCTAATATAACTTTTAAAATCTTATAACCTCTTATGTGTGTATACTTCTGTTTGGACTGGTTTGTAATGTATGCAAGTGTGGGAGTTGCATATTCAGTGTGTCATGGCTTTTGCCAACACCATTAAAGTCATAAACATTGCACAAACACAGATGGAGAGAGGTAAAGAAGCACAGACTGCAGACAGGAGTAACTACTTGTGAAGATATGATCTTGTAACTATTATGTAATATTTTTCTAAAATATAAATATCACATTTTTTAAAAGTATCATATCACAATAATCATTTGTCCCTGAATATGAGATGGTATGAAAAAAAGATAGCTATACCAATTTTTAATCATCAGAAAACTGATAACTGAGCATAGTGTTACTCCTGTGAACAATTAAATGTGTTCCTGCATGTCGGTGTGTAAACCTACGGGAGCCCAGAGCAGTACTTGTGTAGCAGGAGGTTGGACAGCTCTTGAAGGATTGGCTGGCTGTGCAGGGCGACAAACTGTTCCCGACAGACCTGAGGGGAGGAGGAAGAGGCAGAGAAAAGTGTACTTTGAGTTAACCTGGTCCAAAGACTTGACCAACACGTTCCCCAGATGGTCCTGCCCATTCACCAGGTAAAAGTTAGAATGGAAAGGAATGAAAGGAACCGAGAGAACATCAACAACAGCCAATAATATCATTTTATATTGTGCATCCTTATATGTTATAGTATGTATGAGAGCAAAACCTTTGCAGTGTATACAGGCAAAGCTTCACTCAAAGGAAACTCTTCAAATTCAGTGCAAATGTAAAATAATAATGTAAAATTGGTAAAAGAAAATGCAAATCAATGTTTTTCCACCCACTGCAGTTGTGCATTCATAACAAGGTGGGCGCATCAAGATGTACAGTTGGTGGCGCTAATTCTCCAGTCGGGTGCCATTAAACCACTGAAGAAGAAGAGGATGTTTTTGTGGGCTGCTACTTTTCATCTCTGCAGTGCAGCAAAAGTCAAGTCACGTGTTTCACATACTTCACGATTGAAGTCCGTTTCCATTGCACTTTGTCGCATTTTGCTTTTATCGTTACACCAAATTTTCCACCTTAGCCAGGTGGAAAAACTTTGCACTCATTAGATTTTTTTTTTTTAGTTCTGGCTTCCAGAGGTTTGTTTTAAAGCTCAAATTTAAAATGTACATAAACACTGGTGGAGGGACACCCACTTTAAGTCAATAGAAGATTTATTAAGTATAATTTATGAGCCACAAAAAATTGTGAAAAGAGACTTTAAGCCATTAGTTTTGCACTAAAGTCAATGCGAAGTAACAGTGTGCTTTTTTCCTCGCCAGTTTCTGGGCAAAACTATCCACCATCCTATTAAAAGCCAGGGCTCTGAGCATATCAGTATCAGGGAGGTTTCCTTCTTGAAATATTGAACATTTTTCCTGCATTACTTTAGTGGTTTGCTCAGTTTAAAGAACAAAAGAACATTCTGGTTTGTTTCTACCCTGTGTGCATGCATCTCACAATGACATTACTCGGACACCCTTCTTTACTGGCAACCTGGTGGTCGAGAAAAGGTGTGGATGAAGAATGGAGGAAGGATGAGCTGCCACTGAAATAAGAACATTCTTCATGCGTTTAAGTGTTGACTAGATATTTAATACCTCTCCTCTGCCACTGTGTTCAATTACCTGTGTAATGAGGAAGGCGTACACTCGCATATCAAGAGAATAAATGTACTGAAGGGGAACTGTTTCACTGGTTGTAACTCCTCTGAGATTAAGTGAAGACATAAAACTGTGACGACGCTCTGAAGCTACATTTACAGAAAATTGAGACTTTATGGTAATTTGATCCATTTTATTCTGTGCCATGTCTCAGTCTGAGCCCGTTGACAGCAGGCAGAGGCAGACAGTCATTTATTCAGGACAACATGCTCTGTCTAATGGTGCTACCTACAGCCTGTAAATGTATAAAAACAGTGAAACTATTTACTTTGTTTTACTGGCTTCACAAAGCTGATGCTTCTACCTAAACAGAAGCACTGCTGGTGCTACAAAAATTATTTAAAAACTAGCATCTGCTGTAAAAGTACTAAAACAAGCAAGTTACATTCAGAAAAAACAAGCTAAAAAGAAGCCTGGATGTAAATGCAAGAGAGAATCATCCATCCATCAATCCATTATCTATCACAGTGTATCGTATGCAGGGTCACGGGGGCTCGAGGCTATCCTAGCCGACATTGGGCGAGAGGCAGGGTACACCCTGGACATGTCGCCAAATTGAAATACATATGCTACCATAAGATTCAATTAATCGGCAAAAAAGAAGAACTCTAAACCCTAAGGATACATGATCAGACACGTTGAAAACAGCTCAGATCTGACAGGACAATGAGCACAAGGATGAGTGAATGAATCTGGGCAGGTGGGAATAAAAAAAAAAAGGTTGTATTGTAATTTGATACCTTGTTCATGGTGTCCACAGTGAGAGCGTGGGTCCAGAAACAGTCGTGAACTGAGACGAATGTCAGGCCAGCACTGTGAGGGAAGGAGAGGTAACAAAGTGACGAGGAGAGTTTATGTATGTGCATATCTCAGGTGATAAATGGTATTTCAAATGAGAGGCTGGTACACACATGGGGAGTCAATGTCAGAAGCATATTACAGACCGCCTTTAGAAACATGACTCTGCATCAGGAAACAGAGGGAATATATTTCTGTTTAATCTGAGGTGATTATCATGCTCTAATTAAAGTATGTTGAATGATACCTATAGCAGTGGAGAGCAGTCAGCATCATGTGTGTGGAGTCCAGAGAGTGGATGAAGTTTGGCGGAAAGGCGTTCTTCTGTTTAACCGTGTCTGGCCTCCTGAGAAGGGACAGAAAACCAAGAATAGATATATAAAAGACACTTCTGTGTTGGTACCTGTACTTGCTTTCTAATATAAAACAACATGTTTCAGCAAAGATGTCTCATTAGCCTGAAGTGGCCTTATTATGAACTGTGCTGGTAACTCATGGGGAGAGTTAGAGTAATAAGTTTGCAGATAACATAAACATTTCTGAGAGGAAATTGTGGCTGGATCCCTTAAAAGTGGTTCTAACTAGTGGTTGTAGTATATACAGTGTGATATGAAGCTGGAGTTAAATACAGAGCTGTAGCAGACTGTTGACATGCACCCAAACCTCTATCGCCCGTGTTGTTAGATCAGGGGGCAGGCTATGAGGAAAGAATTAACAAATTAAAGAGTGCAACCTGATTCTAAACAGAGTATTTTCTGTCTGAGATCAAAACACACAGCTCCATATCATATATCATCTCATCATAGCATCATATCACCCTAAACCCCTTAGCCAACGGTTGAGTGTGGTTTTATGAGGGACGAGGTTAGCTAGGTCACCTCAAAACTTTCAAAAAAATATAACATTTATTTTAGAAGTCAAATTTTTTTTTGATAATGTCAAAAACCTTTATTGATCTATTGTTGTTTTTATGCTTCAGCTTTTTGTACACATTAAACAAACAGGATTAACTTACTAATTAGCTGACTTTAGAGGTGCTGATAGGCTGGTTTCTGTTATCTTTGGACAGAGCCAAGCTAGCTTTTGGCCCTGTTCACAGTCTTTGTGCTAAGCTAAGCTAAGCTGTCTGCTGGCAGTAGCCTTATATTGGCCGTACAAATGTGAGAGTGGTATCAATGCTCTCATGTAACCCGCCACCAGGAACGGAATAAGCATGCAAGTAAATGATGAACTATTCCTTTAACGCATTTTTTATCATATTTATTTTGACTATGTGACTACTGCTTTTTAAACAATAACCAATATGAGAGCATACAAATATGAAAGTGATATAAAAAACAGTATACAGTCATATAAATGCAGTGCTGCTGCTGCTGCTACTACTGATGATGGAACTGGCAGTAAACAAAAAAGCATCCTGACAATCTTTATCCCCATGTTCCCATTACCCTGAGCCTGTGCCATTCAAATCCTCTGGGCTGCCACAGACCAGAACGCTCTTCTAATGGGAATGGAGGCAGAGCGGAGAGAGAGCTTGGGCCAAACCCAGAGCTACACACAGGCACACACAATGCCTGTCTGTCAGTTTCGTTTTCCTTCTGTCCGTTTTATTTTTTGGCTCGGACATGTTAAGACTTTCATCTTTGTGCTTTTAGTTCTGCTGTTTTCTGGTCTTGAGCTGAGCAAATGTATTTTGCAATCACACTCAGCTACGAGCTACAGTTAGAAGAAGACCTTCTTTCTCCTTTTCCTTTTCTTTTTGTCTCACACCTAGAGTCACACTCAAGACAAACATGTCACCTTCAAATCCCAGAGGCTGTGCACTGATAAAGTGCACAGTCAATACTCTAAGGGTTAGCAACCACAGCTCTCTAAAGGGCAAG
Organism: Hollardia meadi; assembly: GCA_037974645.1. Taxonomy (NCBI): domain Eukaryota; kingdom Metazoa; phylum Chordata; class Actinopteri; order Tetraodontiformes; family Triacanthodidae; genus Hollardia; species Hollardia meadi. The sequence continues at coordinate 16,068 of JBBPCS010040830.1, forward strand.
AGTTCTCTCTTTAGAGCTGATGTGCACTTCATATCACAGGAGATACTGAAAGTTGGCATAGGGCTGAGCATATGTTTTTTTTTTTCCACTGCAGTTTAGAGTCCTGGATAATCAGCACTTGTCTAAAGACGAGAGGAACGGAGGACAAGACATGAAAAGTGAGGGCTTGAAGGCTGTCACTAATCTGTGACTCAATTTAAATATTTAGATGCTGGACACGCTTTTTTTAATCACAGCAAGAGTGTGGGCTCTCTTTTGTGTGTGTGGAAGGAGATGGAAATGGAAAATCCGCGATGGCCATAGTGTCAAGTTCAGCTCAGAACGTCAGCCTGGGAAGCACTGATGCCTTCTCTGACAGCAAATTTCAAGTTTCAAGCGAGACGGCCTTTCAAAGCAGCATCTCCTCTCGCAACTCTGACTTCTTACATCTCTGCCTCTGCTTTGGCTATTCACACTGCTGGATCTGTGCTGTACTGTAGATACTGTCAGACTGAGGAGGACGGCTGTCAGTCTTTGTCATCTGTCTCCAGTGCTCTCGCTCCATCTTCCCACGACTCTCCGCCACCGTCGCTCATTCCGTCTCTTTCTGTCCTCTATTCACCTCTATCACCCTTCCTCTGTCGTCCCCTCTAAAAGGCTATCTACACATGGTTCTCCTGCCTCCCTACCATAGCAGTCATTCACACATTCTAAATGTATTAATCTCTAAAGGAAGCTTCGACAAAGGAGTTGGAACTTCTTAAACTGATTTCTGTAAGAAAAAGCTGCAGTTCAGCTTCTTCTATCTGAAACTAGAAGTGTAAAATTAAGATGACGTTTCCTACTTTATGACAAATGCAATGTTACGTTCCAGTTTGAGTAGGCAATTAGTGAAAATATTATTCACTGGAGACGGTGCTTTTGTGAAGCTGAAGGTCTTGAAAGTGTAAGCTAATTGCCTCAAGAGCGCTCTACTTCCTACTTCCATTCACCTCTGAAACACAGAGTTGTCAAGTCTGATGCTGCATTTGGAAAACGTGTGACTGCAAAGTCACTACAGCCAAAGAAAAAAAATTATCTGCTGGAAAAACCCTTTACCTCGCCAGCTACCCTTTTCCTTTGTTCCAAGTTACTTATATCACATTTCAGCACAAAATGTCAATGAGCGCCATGAGAGAATAAAGTGGTAACATTATCTGCTGTGAGTCAGTTTTAGTATGAGAGTGGAGAAACAGACAGAAACAGGTCTCAGCTGCAGGAAGACTTACTCTTTGGTGTCATGGCTGATCTGGAGGTTGATATGCTGCATTGTACTCTTCAACTGGAGAGGCAAAAAAAAAGACAAAGAAACAAGAATGTTAATAATATCAGCTCCAGCAGGTTCATATAAAGTTTAAGTTAAGTCTTGACTCAGATGTCTGTTACTCAAAATACAGTATAACAATAACAATAAAATATATTTTACATATTTTAGGAAAAAATATAAAAGTGTCATACAGTGTGGAAAAACTTTTTTTTACCCAACTTTGAAGCAACATAACACTTTAAGGCAAACATCAGATATCAGGAGCTTAAAAGTTAAATATATATTTGGCACATTAAGCAGCAAACAACTATTTGCTATGTGAAGATATAGTGGAGTATCCTGAAAAGAGAATGACGTCACACTCCCTTCTGTGTGTGTTGTATTCCGAGCTTCTCTATTCTTTGTTTTGGCAGCCAGGATGGGTGCGCGAGCAAGTTAGCGCATGTGCGATTGTCTGGTGACAAAGTTTCTGATAATATAGCTAAACAGTACACTCAAATATGCATTTTACACATTTTTTTGCATGGCCTATTTCTTACATTTTGAGTGAGAAATAGGCCATGCAGTAACATAATCTTGGATTCATATTTCAGATGCTGGTGCTCTTGTGTGATAATTAGTGGCAGTGAAAGTCATATATTTAACCTCAAAGATAAATACGGAAAGTTAGGAAGATGAGAAGCGGAATGCAAGCCAAGAAAATATCTATTAATATCTCTTAATATTTATGAAGCTTCAAACTGTAACGCAGAAAAAGCATTATGATATTCATGACTTGAAATGCCCTTTACATTTTGGCAATTACAAATTCAACACAACAAAGCCAAAGCTGACATAAGTCACTTCATTTAATGGAAATTTACAGCAAGTGATCAAACCAAAGTCAAATCCATTTTCATTTCCTGCTTCAGGCTCGCCAACAATTGGTCACAGATTCTACCTGACCAGAATCCAGAGTGAGAGTACATTATTTTACCATCAAAAGCATTCTTGATAACACATATAGAGGTAGAAGTATAACCTTCTTTCGATCTATCCATCATCCAGCCGCTTATTTAGATCAACGCGGGTTATTTTACTGCTACCGTGTTACAACTCTGCTTTACTAATTAAAAATAGCTGTTGTGGTCATCTTTGGAATGGAAAGTTTTGGCCTATTTGGTGAATTAAAGCCAGCATCAGACAGATACAATATTTCAAAATGGGGATTTATGTTTTTTCTATTAAATGTCCATAAACCATTTCAGGAGAAGTACTTTTTTTTTTCCTGTTGTGGTGCATTTCACATCAACAATTTTATCCAACAACATCCTCTATGTGTATATTTTCAGAGTTGCTAGTCCTAGTGGATAAAGAACAGATTAAAGTGAGCAGTATTGCACTAAATCTGGGTGGCAAAGTGCTCATCAGGCATAGTACGGCAAATTGTTCTGCTGAGTAAGCAAAGCTTTTTGATCAGAGAGAAGTGTGTGTGTGACCTCCTCGATCATCTCTGTAAAGCTTCCATGAAACAGGGATTTTATTTCCTGGGAAACTGTCACGCATCACCTGGAAACTAGTGCATCTTTAATGGTGAGCACAAATAAGTGTAAAAAAAACCCCCAACCAATAAGGCTATTACAATTTTTTAAGACATGTCACTCCATTCCATTCCTGCTTATCTGATGCCATTGGTTTAAAGTTTAACATGATGCCTTCTTCCACCCCAAGTAAAGATAATATTTTATGGGGCAGTGAAGCGAACACTTAGAGTATCACCTGTTCTCACCTCATCATACCCACCACTCGGACGTACCTACAAGCATCTATGTGGATACACACACGTGCAGAGAGGGAAAAAGAGCGAGAACGAGGTGAAATAAAGTATCTACATTATAAATAAACTAATAAGTTGTCGCTGAAGTCTTGCAAGCTATTTGCCAGTCTATGCTTACTGTGAGTGCATGAGGCTAATACCTCCTTTTGATCTCTGCGTTTTTTCTTCGTTCCATACGTTTTTTACAGACTCTCAGAGACCAAGACTCAAGCCTTTAGTTCGTAGTGGAGGGAAGACTAAGCACTGTAAGCTCCTAAGCCTTCAGGGTTCATCCAGTCAGCCGTGCCAAGGTGTCTGTGGCAGGGCAGTCTTTCCAATCAGGAAAAGATATGACTGGCAAGAGGCAGCCAACTCCTTGTCAATGTGTGCAATGTGCGTCAATGTTCTGCATTAGTGTGTTTACCTTGCATCCAGCCTACACTAATGTATCTGACAATCTCTGTTCATTGCTCTCCCTGAACACATTTTCTCTTTTAACTGATGGAAAGCAGCTTTGACTTGGAAATGTTTTGCCATTTCAATTAAATGATGTTCAACATGCTACAAACACTTAGATCCATCTGTCCTCTGAAAGAAAATCAAAGTGCTTTTATTCTAAAAAGTCAGTAAACATCATTACTGTTAGTTACTGAAAGATTCAGTGAATAGAAAATGTGTATGAGTTTGTTTGTTCCCAGTTATTAATGGGCTCACAAATGTACAAACAGTTCCTTGTTTTCGGGTCAAATACATGGAATTACATCACAAACTGGCAAAAATAAAGAAACAATTCATATTGGGCAGCATGATGGCTCAGTGATTAGAACTGGGCCACCAGTGTGGGGTCTACATGTCCTGTGTTTGTGTGGGGTAGAATAGGCAGAAAGAAAACAGATGGTTTAGATCATATCACTAGTTGGTTTGCTTTATACTGCTATTGACGAATTTTCGTCGTTGCTGGATGGGGTTTTTGATTTCAACTTCTTTGTCGTCCATTATACAAATATGTCCTCCAAACGGAAGCAAAGGAGATCACAGCATGACCACAGCCATTCTGACACCCTTAGGAGGCTTTAATAACCGTGTGTTTGGTGCTAATGTACAGCTCTTTAATTTTATCTTACTTGCTTCTCTGTGGAATAAAGACTGAGAATACACAGGCCCTTTGAAGTGCACATCCTTCCACAGTTCGAACTATTCCCAATTCAGCTCCAAGCTCTTTCCGACTCTATAACCTACTGGAAAGTAACAAGACATTTCATATGGGATGCCCCCTTGGGTGCTGTACGGGTCTTACGAGGAGTGCAATATTTTGTGGGCCCTGATTGTAAGGTGT